>MU006096.1:866752-907994 GCA_010093705.1 Patellaria atrata CBS 101060
CTCTCCCGTCGTCCCCCTCCGGGTCCTCCACCCCTCCACAACCTCCCCCTTCATGATCCCATGCACATAACACTCCCCCACCAAACTCCACTTGGCCTCCTTCCCCGTAACCCTGCGTAGCACAAACGGGACCTTCCCCCCAAACAGGACGACGACCTTATCGTCCGGCCTCAGCACCTCAGGCCCGATACCAAAGTATCCCTTCGCGGTAACGAAAAAGCGACGCTGATCGCACGCCCACGCCGCGGCGCGGGAAAACGCCCCCGCGCTCCCATGCGCCGCCGCCGCGCGGAGGGAATCGAGATACGCCGCGTCCTCATCCCCGTCGGAGTCCGGGTGCGGCGAGACGGTGGAGGAGGCGCGGGACTTGTTACCAGGCTCGCAGGCCTGAAGCCAGTAGGCGGAGAAGTCGGCGGTGTGGTGGAGGACGTCTGGATCGGCGGGCTGCTGGCGGTCGTTGAGGCCGGCCGTCAGCGTGAGGCTGAAGACGCGGGTTTCGTTCTCCCGCGTCGGGTAGATGTGGTCGGGGGAGTGGGCGCCGCATTCTTTCCACAGCGTAGCGACGGCGTGGGGTTTGTGGGTTGTGCGCCGGCGTGGGGGAGAGGTGGAAGAGGGGTGGATGGCGAAATCGCGGCTGCGGAGGGGCTTGCAGGCTTTGGTTATGGTGTCGAAGAGGAGGCCGCGAGTAATTAGGATGGACCAGGTGTCGGATTTGGTTGGGATGGGGGAGGAGGTGCCGGAGGCGGTGTAGTAGGATGATGAGGTGCCTAGGATATTGCAGTCGGAGTGCAGGTCCCAACGTGGGAGCCAGGAGGGGAAGTCGGCGTGGAGTTTGTCGTTGTGGGCGGTGCGTTGGACATGAGAGAGGAGGGCGAGGGATTTGGTTTGTGCGAGGAGTTTCACTGCGACTTCCCAGTAGATCTCGAGGACAGGTTTGGTGTAGTCGGGTTGAATCTGGCCAGGGGGTGTGGAAGCGCTAGGATGATCGAGGAGAGCGAAGACTTTGTCCCGCGGGTCGAAGGAGTTGTAATGGCGAGATCTTTGGAGAACGTCTAGGAAAGTGATATCGTCAGGTTCGACCCGGAAGCCTTGTGATAATTGTACGATGTTGTCGAGTCGTAACTGGTATTTTGCTTCTAATTGAGGAGCTTTTCTTATGATCCAAGATGCGGATATCACCAGCTCTCTCCAGTCGACTGCATAGTCTCCACACATTATTTCTGCTGACGACGCAACACCGATCTGTCGAATGATAAAGATATCGTTAAACCACGCTCGACATAACAGATTAGACAACGCGTTCCATTTATGATCATCCGCGCGTGTAAGTTGATCTGGCGTTATCTCAGGAATAGACTGAGTTGTCCTCTTCTTCTTCCCCTTCCCCTGAACCAAATCCAAGAAATGCGCATTCAACTCTTTGATCAATCCAAAAGCTAAATCCGCATCGTCATCCTCATTCTCACCCAACCAAACTAGCACATCGTCCGCATGGGTAAAGATATCCCCCATCAACATCATCTGCTGGCCCCTTTCTTTATCGTTTTTCTGATCCATGCACACCTGATCCACCCACAGCATACGCGGTCTATTTTGCAGCCTAACCCTCTGCAAAGCAGCATACAAGTTCATCGACACTTCCAAGCTCTTCCCATTACACACCACTTCCTCCGCGTCTCTTGGCTCATCCGAGACATACGACACGGCCTCATACGGCGGTGCCCGATCAAGCTTAGCAAACCGTAACCTTCCAACAACCGGCTGCACACCCGCCCCTGGGTGCAGCTCAAACAGCCTAATCGTTCTTTCGTTAGGGAGCGGCTCAAACTGGTAACTATGGCCAGAGAGTCCGAAAAGCTTGAGCAAGCCCCCAATAAACATCATAGAAAATCCCAGAGATGCAATCGCGAACCCTATAGCCATCTGTGTGACGCCTATTAATATGATTTTGAGCCCCGGAAGCTTGTCCGACAAGTTGACCAGTGTTTCCAGGTCTTTGGTCCATCCTAAGGACGCATCGGCCAAATTCATGAAGGCCAGGTGGTCTTCCATATTGTTATGGAGGAAGAAGGTCTTCTACCTTCAGAATCTTTCATGAGGTAGAGGAATAAGCTGAAGTTCGTGTGCGTTACGCAGGCTTACCTTGTGCCTCGAAATGGCAAAATGTTGATATTAACAGAGACATAGATTGTTCATTACTTCTCGTTTAAGAGTATTTAAACATAAGCAACCAAAGGTATAGTTTCGCTAAGGATATAAAATTCCCCAAAACACACAACTAGGGAGAACCGGGTTTTTTACGTGGTCAAGCAGCCAGCAGTTCCAGAAATAGAACCAGGGAAACCTGAAACTTCCGAGATATTACCGCGACCAAGGAAGTCAAGACACGCGACCATACCGTATGATTCAGATCTCAACATAATGGTCATCCGTTCTTTTACTCGGTGGACATTTACATCTGATATTGACAATAATGCTTTTGTAATAGTAAGCTACCCTATTATCATATTAGGAAATTTCATCTCAACACCAGTATCACTTCTAACGCGATATTTACCAGGAGCCAGGTACCCATCTCTATACATACGGGGAAAATTGTTACAGCAGCCCTAACCCATCAGGCTCGATTCACTGGTTCCGGTGCCAGCTCCGTCAAGATCCTTGAGCGGTTCCTCTGGGACCCGAAACATTGGTATCTTTCGGGACGGTGGGGAAGCCAGTTCCTTCGGCAAGACTGTCGGACTCTTTCCTCTGCTTCTTTGGCTTGATGACGGGAGTTCCGAATGTGGTGGATCTCGGCTTTGGGATGACTGATCATTAATATTGGTGACTTTCGATCTTATGCTAGCAAGAGCTACTCCGTTGTTTTCGTACGGGCGGGCAGGGTCTATCGAACTATCTGAAAAGGACTTGTCGGCCGGTACTAGTGAGGGAGAGAGTTGAGAACTCTCAAATAGTGACGGCTGAAGGGAATGAGAATTGTCCGGTGTCCGTGATGTAACGTCTCCGTTTATGTTCGAGTGCCGTACATCTTTCTTCTCCTCTTCCGAGGGTGGTTTATTCCTTTTCTTCCGTGCTTCCGCTATTAGCTGTGAGAATTGATTTTGATTGTTCTTCGCCCATCCGGCACCATCAAAGTCCTTTCTCATGACACTCGACGTAGAGACAGTGCCGCTGGGATTGAAGCCACCAGGTGCGTTGCCGCCCTGACTCCTCTCCCAGGTATCTAGCTCCTGGAGTAGTTCCCGCTTTGATCGTGGCTTTGAGGAATCACAATTAGAATTCCACAAATTCACCCACTCAATATGACGGCGTTGTAGGAGTTGACGTGGACCCCAGTTAGGAATTCCGGATTCCTTTATTTTCTTTCTTAATTGAGTCTCGTTTAGGAGGGAATAATTCAGCTGCGATATTCGTGCGGGAGGAGGTCTGGCATGCTGGTTACTTTGTGGGTCGAGGGATGTAGAGGGTTTTTTTGTAGTTGATCTAACGCAGTCAATCCACAAGTGCTACACATATCATCCTCCTTCAAGCTCCACTCGCTTACCTTGACTGCACCTTCCCATTTTTCTCCTCTTCCATCTCTTCATCGCATCGTTCTAAGTGTTGGAAGACAGCCTCCTCTTTCATCCGCTTGTTACATATTGGACATGCTACAAGGCCGTCATCCGGTTGATAGTCTTGGTCCGATTCAGGGGCAGTGTCCAGGTCTATGACCTCTTGAGAAGACGTTGCCGTTGCGTTCGCGCGTTTGGTCTGACTCCTGGTCGTACGCACCTTGCTCCGTCTTGCAATATTCTCGTGATGCTCATCTTCGATATCCGTATCCTCCAATTTTCTTTTCAGCGCTTTTCTACTCATAGAGCGTTCTGCCTGCCCTGACTCAGCCTGACGCGCCAACTTCAAAGTTGTAGGTCTCGCTTCTTTGAAAGCATCCACAAGTTCTTGTACAGCCCAGTTTCGGCGCAGTTTGCTATCTTGGTCGCTAGCTCTACAGGCGGGACATTTGCCGTCCGATGCAAAGCATCGTCGTATACATAGCGAGCAGAAAGTGTGTGAACATGATGTTATCATAGGAGTATCGAAGAAGTCTTTGCAGACCTGGCAACGGAGAGCGTTATCGAGGCGTTCGAGCTTGGATAAGGATGTATCGTGCCAATCCGAAGGGTCCGGTAGCTCGAAATTGCGGTCCATCGTCGGACGTGTATGTAAAATCGAGAAATATACGACACGAGTTTCGTCTCGGTGTTAACCGCGACAAGGTTGAAGCGTGGGCACGTGACTGGAAAATATGATTGGTTGACTGCACTGACTATTTATAACACAAACCTTACCTTTACCCCTAATCCCCCTTGTCCATTAAGGTACGGTTTGAACATTCGAAGTCAGACACTCGGGAAAATTCACGTATGCGGAGAAGTTTCCTATTTATATATTAGGAAGGTTTACCTTAAGATCAAGATGTTCCGCTAGTTGATAAAAAGCACTTTCTTGACTGGAGACTGGTTTACTGATTTCAGCGCAGGTCAATCCACTTCGATTGAACTATTTCCCCCTTATTGAAGCACACATACCATACAGTGCAACTACAATCACGATTAACTCAACATTACATTTATGCCCGAATCAAGTATTGGAAAGGGGTTATATTCTGCGGTCCGCCAGTATGTGTTCAGCAAGCGTACAGCGATCCCACGGGTGCCGAAGATGATAAATGAACATAATCTCTATTCTATCATGTTGATATGGAAGATAATAGTACACGTATTCTACATAAGATATTCTAACAACTTATTACTGAATGTCTGTCAATAATCTTCAAGGACGCCCAACTAATCGACTACGCTGCCTGTACCTTCCCCTCCTTCTTCTTAACTTGTGCGTACATTTGCCCCTTCCCATACAGTTATCTGTCATTCTGCCCTTACACCAACTCCCTCCTCTTCTCAAACCCTCTCTCACCCGTACTCATTTCTCTTTCATGAGAATCATAGCTCGCTGTACGCTCCCATCAACATGATATCCGACTTGACCGTACAAGTCGCGAAGACCTCAAAGTTGGCTGGCGCCAAGAGTCCCCTAGGAGATGTACAGCATGCGTACAATTGACGGGTGGTGTTGGAACAGGAAAGGGGGAGCAAGCACAGTTAAGTCGGAGATACCGCGGAGGTGATATCCCGCTCAAGAAGTCGTGGCGGCAGTTTGTTGACTATTGAGTAGTGTAGCCAATGCCTCGTCTGATAGACTCTCCACATATTCCCTCGTGAGCTGCGGGCTATCACCTAGCGCGATATCAACGTACATCTGTCTCGTAGTGGGTGACAGAACTGGGGTTGGTGTATCCGGTCGCGCTTCCTCACTGGCTTCGCTATCATCTTCCGCACTTCCATTCCCAGACTCCGCACTTCTATTCCCAGTCTTCGCATTTCCATTCCCAGTGTCTCCACTCTGGCGGTTCACGTGCCCTTCCATTATCGCAACTTGTCGCTCTATATCTTCCCGCTCTGAAATTTTTTCGAGATACACCTCGAGCGCTGGGACATTCTCAAATTTGAAGGTTGCCGGGAAATGAACACCAGCCGACGGGAGATATTCGTCCAAGGTGAATTCGGAGCATTTGAAAAAACGATAGAGGAGCAAGAAGTCCAAACCTCCGCTAACGGCCAAGTTTATCAGCATGGCCAACCGTGTGTAAAACATCATGGTGGGGTTGAAATCTTCATTTGGAGTCAGACCCAATGCAATTGCCCAGGCATTCGCTATAGTCATCCATCCACAGTCCCAATGAAATCGTTGCCTTGCACATTTCAGTTTTTCAGGAACTATTATGGTCCTGCCTTCGATCCACTTCGACTTGTGTAGCGCATTATGTGTCTCGTTAACAACCTGGTATATGGGTAATTTCCCCTTATGTGGTCCACTTTCGAGCTGGAACTCCTGGAGATATCTTGGCATAGTGTCTGCGATTCGCGCTCTGATCGGACGCGGATGCGTATCCTCGTCTCCAGGACTGTCAATGACTAATAAAACAATATGTCCTTTAGCATCATCCTCCTTTAATGCAGCTGCGACTGCATTCTGACCTCCTTCCAGGTTCTTCAGTTTTCCAAAGTCCGGTACAGTGTTCCAAACCCAAGGAAGGATAAGTGTAGACCCGGGTCGTATGGCCGGAGTAGACCTTGTTTGTATTATATTTTCCCGGCAAAATTGCAAGGCGTTAGGTCCTATAGCACTGAATTGATGGTTTCCAATTACCGTTATAGCCTCTGTGACCGAAGTTACAGCCAATGCCACCTGCTGGTCGTCCAATAGACGTGTAGGCACATCAGGCGGCCCTGGGTCGTGAACTAGAGTTACCAAGTCTTTTCCGGTCGATGAAAGGGCCCTATTTATCTCGTTATCTAAGTCTTCGCATGGATCTTTGTTCGCCGCGCGCAAACGGCGCACATCAGCCAAGCTAAGTTTGGGTCCCAATGCCGGTCTGTCCCAGTGGTCTACCAAGTACTTTTCCAGGATAGCCGTCTCTGCTTCCCCAACGTCATCCGGATTCTTACAGAATATTTGTATCAGCCTCCTTATAAAGCGGTTTGTGGAGCTAGTAGGGGTGGATTGAGCTGAAGGGCTCGAGTAATCAGGCTCAAGCAGGTCTTCTAGTTTACTGCGTAATACGTCTGTTGAATCACTGGACCAGACGTCTACGCTGCACTCCACGAGGGCTCTTGTCATCATGTCTCGTGAGTCCCAAAACCTGTTTTGGAGGGCTTCGACGTATTGTGGATGACGAAGAGACTGTGTAACGGCTTTGAAAATATCAGGAGAACTGAGCGCTACAGTCGTATTGAAGGTCCAAACATTCCGGTCCACTTTGTGCACATAATCGTGGCAGCGGAGAAAGGCGTAGAGAAGAGGGAAATCCAGTTCCCCATCAAGAGCTAGACCAATGATCTTGATTGCTTCTGTGTAGAATCTGATTCCAAGGCGTCCCATCTTCTCATTGATCTTGAGCCTTGTAGCCGCAATCCAGCTGTTTACGATTGCGTAGATACCGGAACTCCATGTTTGATCTTCAGATGTGGAGGGGTTTACAGGAAGTGGGTCTGCAAACGTGAGTTGGTATTCTTCCCGACGTCCTATCCCTGAAGGCCATTGGAGATTACGGAGGAGCGAAGTGAAGAAGTTTTCAATGGATTTTTTTCCTCCTTGTATAAGTTCAGACGGGTCTAATAAGTGGACCGTTATAGACGCTCCACGTTTATAAAATCTAATTCCAGTAATATGATTCTGGTCATCTGACAAAAATTCAAGAGGAAGAAATAGCTCCACGGTTGAACCAGTAGCGAATATCCTCACATGATATCCGTCTTCCGCCAATTTCGCAGCAGCATGGTCAACAAGGCCTATGGGATAACTTGACTCACTGAGAGCTTGAGTGACAGTGGCAACAGCCCGTCGGACAAGTTCTAATTGTAACGGCTTCCCAATCTTGATTTTAGCAGATCCACTCGATACTTTCTTCTTCAATTCGCCACGAAGGTAAGTGCACGGATCTTGGTCGACTTCCTGGAGCTTTGATTCCCTAGCCCTAATATTTAAATCATCGGGTCCAGGCTCCACCGCCTCTTGTTCTGAAATAATTGGCTCTTGTGCTGGAGTAATTGGCTCCTGTTCTGGAGCAATTGGCTCTTGAGCCGGGGGTGTAGGGGATGCACCAGCCACCTCCTCATCGCCACCATCAACGCTAGCACTCTCCGTCAGTGGGTTTAGACAAACGTTCCTTGCAGTCGTACGAGCGTCGTCTACCCGTTGCGGGAGACGTTGAAGGACGTTCCGCGGATCCGGTCTGTAATGGTCCCCATATTTCTTAGGCCAAAAGAAAACAGCATGACCAAAGAATTCGATGACGCTGAAACCGTTCAACGGCCCAATGAGGGTACCGGTTCCGTCCTCGGAAATCTGGTCAGCTTTTCTCTTTTTGGTAGAGGCTACCGGATCCGTTCCTCGCGCCGCAAGGTCTCGAACCACTTCACCATTGACCGTGGTGCTGGCCGGGTGGCTCGTACGCAGCCAGAAAGGGCGATCACTGTCAGGAGTGCCATTTCCACTTCTGGTACGTTTTTCACGATACTCCTCTGGGGTACCGCGTCTCACTAACTCCAGGGTGGCATTGGTGAGTTCAGCTGAGACCTGTTGTCCAGCGAGTGTAATCCTTTTATTGTTAGAATTGTGGTCTAGGACGGTTGAGTTTACTTACAACTGAAGTTTTATCTCATCGTCTACGGAAATGTTATTCAACCCACGGTTCTCACTGTTTGGCAGTGTACGTGACGGGTCGTCAGGAGGAATTCGGGGCAGGGGTTCGCAGTACGAAATTATGGCCCCGTCGTGCGCTAGCCGGTGAAGCTCCTCGGAGACGGGCTCTTCGACCGGTGTTAGCTTATTGGCTCTTCGTAGTCGTGCGTGCAAGCGTTGTGTGCCGAACTGCCAGTTACTACGCTGGCGCTGTACCCGCAGCGCAGCAGAAGGTTTGGTAAAGCCGTTTTCCTTGCTAAAACCGTACCAGATATGCTCTGGAACGAGGGGTGAGGGCAAATCGCATTCTGGGGGAAATATAGGACGTTGGGAAAGTAGTTCTTCTCGATCTGTGCGGGCTTCGGTCTGTCTCTCAGACGTCTCTTCTTTTCGAGTCTCGGATCCACCCCGTGAAGTCGCCCTCTTCTTCTTGAACCCTTGCACCTTCTGGGTAGCCGGTTTCCGTTTAGGTGGCATTTTCCCTTGTAGATTTTGATATTCGGCTAGGAATTAAAGATGGGCTTTGTGGAAGGCAAATGAAAGTTCAAAGACGAATATGATGTCCATGATGGAAATATGGTCCACCCGTTTAATGACCCTGAATGAATTGAAGGAACAATGGAGTTGCCGGATGCGGTGTTCTCAGCAATGGAAAATCACCGAGCAATTGATATTTCATACAAATAAAGTCAAACTGAAAGAATAGCATGTTATAGAGAGGATGATGAATTCATTAAGAGGAATGCACTCTAGACTGCGAAATTTGAGGAACAAACATAGAGTTCCGGTTTTGTAGTTGAGTCTACGTAGAAACTGTCAAGTCTTAGAAAGCGCTATCAAAAACCACCTATCCTGTCGTCGACTAATGGATAAGTATGATATCGGGTTGATCTATGTAGTCGTCTTTGGATAAAGGCAAACAAGTAAAGAAATTCCTCGTGTTCTTCATTTTAAGTTATACTTTTGCTGATTCCATTTTGGGTGCAGGTAGCTCGCAAACTTCATGACAAGTCCTTTATTTGTTTCCTGCACGATTGCTCTATTGAAAGAGGGTTCTGCAACACAGTGAATACTATAATCCTATTTCAATGGAAAGTAGCAGATATCGGTTTTTCTTAATGGTAGGATATCAAGTCATATACTTATCCATTACGTCAAATACCACATTGTTCTTAACTTCACAATTACTATTATTGTATATGCAACCTAGTTCCTCCTCCAATTCTGTACCGATGTTTGACCCCATGTTTCGAATCATGTCGGCTGCTTGTACGCAAGACGTCGTTTGATCAGCCATAACATCGTGTTGCCAGTCGTCATTGTCCAGTGACTCGGGAACTAGCGGTCCTGGCATTATGGTACCATTGCGATCTAATTCTTGATGGTGCGGATACGCTGAATCGTGGTTTCGATTTTGCGCACTATCGTTTTGAGAGACAGGTATGAGGTTGGTGGTTAGAAGGGGTGATCCGTTTGTAGTCAAGGGAAAGTCGGTATTCAGAGGAGATAGGACGGTTTGAGGGTGGGGCGACGTTGACATTTGGACCATACCTAGCGATATAAAATCTAATGGTATTGATGTTGCAGTTCGTTGGAGTTGGGGAGCGGATGAGCCGCACGTCAGGGTTCCATTACATGGTTTCCTAGTGCTTAGCAGGTTCTCCAAAGAGGTTGATGCTTGGAACGTGTTTGTCTCTTGTTCATCAACGAAGGTCTCTATCTCCTCATCAGGAACTCCCTTTTGTTTGAGCAATGCTCTTAGACGCTTATTCTCTTCTAAGACGCGTCGGGCGGCCAATTGTATCTCAGCGCTTGCTTCTACGCCTAATTGCTCGCAGTTACGATATTTCCACTCTAACTCCTGTAGGTACTCCTTTCGACGAGCACGACTACGACGTTGGTTGTCACGGATACGGGCAAGGTGATCTTTCTAATGGTATACGTGAGCAGATGGGAGTCGGATAGGCTGACGTGGAGCTGTAAATTCACTCACTGTCCCGTTCTCAGGCATATTGTGCGCCAAGAAGCATACAGTAAACCTAAACGACAATATTGTCCAAGCTAGGTGATATACAATTGTACAAGCATACGTTCGTTATTGATGGAATTCCATTGTCTGTGTACCGCGATTGGTAGTGTACGGTTTCATTTGACGTTCATGTGGCTAATACCCACATTCATCGCCTACGCCTCACATGGATGGATGGGGAAATTGCCCGCATAGCGTTAATAAGCATCATCGGCTCTCGGCCTTATCAAAACCTTAAGCTGAACCGCAATAATTTGGAATATCAATCTATCTTGTACAACAACGAAGATCCTGTTTCTTCGATATCGTACAGTACAGACGATATGATCCATTATTAGAAGAATCATTACTTCGCCCTAGGCAGGCGAGAGCCATTGAGCGTTCGGAGACCCAAGCGCTGAAGAGCGAGTAATATAAAAGTGGGATGCAAGCATGCGGCACAAAACGATCTCCCTTTTCGTGGGATGCATTGCTTTGCCAATGGTTCCGCTCTTATCACAATAAAATACACTTCGGGCCTTTCGGCTGTCCATATTGTACTCCAAAGCCCCTTGGGATGTCGGTCACCTTGCATAGGATAGAATACATAACCGAAAGGTCGAGTCCAATCTACAATCTTTCGCTTCGGGAAGGACATCGGGAGGAAGAAAGTACAATCGTACGTACATGGCGTTTCTGTCATTGCCTGTGCATGGTGTCACTCCTGACTGCCGTACGTTGCAGATAACTTGGTTTCAACCTTACATCTTGCATTCACTGGTTTACAGAATCAGTAAAACGTACGAAGACGAGGTGCAGATGACCTTCGACCTGAGTTCCCTGAGCTTACGCAGCAGTTTCAAAGGGATTATAACAGAAGAAAACCGCTTAAAAACTTTCATCGACTCGTCGACTTTAGGCCAAGGCTATCATGTAAAGTAAGTAGTAGGAAAACATCCGACAATGCGCAAATAAGGATCTCAGTAGGTCGCAGCTTATGTGCCACATTGGTGCATAAATTTTCGAGGCCTTTTTTTTCTTATTATTCTTGCTCTATCTCTTCACCGCAACAGCGTTATAGCAACTTCGCAAGGCTCCCGCATAGAAAATAGACGCCGCTGTGAATCAAGGATGGTACCCGAATCAAGAGGCCAGTATCATGCAAGTAATATCATGGGGGGAATGCATGTCGATTGACTGCGAAGGCCCTTCATTGGATATCAGGATGGCGGGGTTCGCTTTCGGCTGCATCGTGAGCTGGCCTCAGCAACCCTCAGCAACTTTTGTCAGTAAGAATAGGAAAAGGCCGCCGACAGTTTCGTCGATCCCTTAAGGCGAGGCTTTTGCTGAGAGGTCGTCGTGGTCGTTCATCCCTCGTCGTTCAAGGTGAAAATGCGTTCAACTGCATTCACCATGGTGTCTATCACTCAAACAGACGCGATCTCCGCCGCTAGAGAAGGAGATCGCTTCCACGTCCACTGCGAGGACTGCTCATGTGGACGTAATTACTTTCTAGCGAAAGACCAGCAATGATAGATCAAGAAACGGGGGGTTGGGGGAATGTTTTGCCAGATGGAAGCAGTTTAGAGCATGCAATAATCATCAAGATGGCTAGAGTCATCCTTTTGTCCCAAGGAGTAATCATAAAGTGCGTAAGACTATCATTATTATAATAGACAACAACAATATGCTTAAGTTTCGTCGGCTGATTTAAGGTAGAGTTGTTTTGCGTGTGTGAGACGGGTTGGTGCCACTTTCAGGCTTCAACCTTCAGCGGATGGCGCAAACCTGAAGGCTCGTCCCGTTGTTTGTAGGCTTGTAGCGTGCTTAAAATTGATGAGGCGTTTTTTGTATCTCGATCGGTTTATAGATTCGTGCCTTTGTAGGCTTTGTTTACTGTACTCGTACCTGTAAGATGTCAGATTAAGTCAAGTGTCACAAGAAAGATGCAGTTCGTCCTAACCCGTTCCGTCCACGTAAAATGATTGCAATCACTCATCTTTGTTGATCGCAACTCTACACCTCACTTCCTAGTCAGCTAGAGCTACGACTGCTACCCTTACTGTACGCTACTTGCGGAAGAGAAGCAAGAGAAAGATGCAAACAGGGGAGTTGCGCGTCGGGCAGGTAGAGATTCATCCAATGGTGTGCAGACGCGACGGGAGTTTCCAGGTCTTGGGTCTGCAAGAATGCAAGAAGTGCAATGCGTGAGCGTTGATGATAGACTTCATCTGGGTAACTCCGCAAAATACGGGCTGGTGCGGTGGTGCCGAGGAGGGGGGATAAACAGCCGTTGAGACTTGAGAGAAGTTGAGCAACTTGAGCCTTTGAGCGTCGCAAAAAGAGCCATTCATAACCATCCATCCCCATTCGTGCCCATGTCGTTATAAGATTATTATTGACTCGACTTCGGTTGCTGAAGGTTCTCTGCCCGCTGGATGCGCTGATGCACGGAGAAAAATACCATGCAAAGTACATGCCCGACTCCCTTGCCCTTGCCCCCGATTTCTATCTTCCAAGCCTTTTTTGGCATCTCGCTGACCTCTGGGAGGAGCCTCCGTGAAGTCCCAAGAAGAAGTCGCATCTCGCATCCTTTCCTTTTCCCGTTCAACCCTTAGTATACCCATCCTGCCCCCATTTTCCCGCAACGACCCCTTCGACCTGGACACTTTGCCCATCTATTCATCTACCTTACCTTTCCCTCCCCTCATCCAAAACATACCTGTTCTATGCTTGATTCCCTCCTCACCGACCGCTCATTAGGGTCCATATACCGTGTATACTGCTCTTGTGATACACTCTTATTATTTCAATCTTTATCCTCCCACCTCAGCTAGAACTAGTCATGCTCTGAAATTATTCGAAAAGCAGCAAACGCCGTCCGTACAGTATCACGGATCCTCCGACCCTCCGACTTCTCACACAAATACTGTGGCAGGCCAGGAGCACCCCTCACGTACTCCAACTCCTCTACCTAGATACGCCCTTTGCCCCCCTGTGGTTAGGGCTATATCTCTCAGCTGGTATCTCCTTCTTGTTCTTCCTTCGGTAGTTTCCATAATCCCATCGGTCCTTCCCTCCCTCCACCTACGTAGAGCTACCATTAACACGGCCATCATCGCGGGTTTATACCTCTTCAATCCCAAGGTGATTCTCATTACAATGTCTTCCCAAGAGAAGATATCCGATACCCTTAAGAGCTTCAAGTTCCTCCGTGAAAATATACCGACATGGTTACAGAATCTGGCCGATGTAGAAAAGAAGATTCAAGAAAAAGCGTGTGAGATGGCTGTAGTTCCAGTTCACCTCACACCAGTAAAGAAGAAGACGGGATCCACGGAATCATTGAAGCCAAATGAGGATGATGAAGATAAAATGAGGCCCGAAGCCATCACGTCACCTCTTTTTGACACGACGCAATCCGCACTACGGCAACAAATGGCTCAGACGGCGCGAAGAAAACGCAAGACCGCTTCCGTGCTATCAGCAGCAAGCGGCCCAAACAAATATCGAACAAAGACAATGATAATAATATATTATGATAGCGAGATTCAAAAATACTTCGAGACGCTTGTACGTAACATCGGCACAGGGCGGAATTTATTACGGAGAGGCAAGATGGCTGCGAAAATGGAAGCAATGGCCGAGGCTGCCGAATTAGACGATGACAATGATAATGACGATGACTTCACACCTTCGAAACTCGGCTACCAGCCAAAACTCGGATTCCGAAGGACGGGAGGAGGTGCTGGCGGTCTTCCTAGTATTCCACAAACCAACACTGAGGCCTACGACTCGTCGGATAAAACACTGGAAACGGCACAGAGTCTTTGTGAACGTGGCGCACATCAGGTATTACGCGATGGAGATTGCACGCACGAAATAAATGGAGCAAGGAAAGCATTTGAAGAGGTGTTGAAAATTAGTGAGCAACAGGAAAAGATCCTGCAGCAGAAGGAAGACATGAAGTCCCAGGTGTCGCTGCCAGCACCGGAGATCAAAATCCCCATCAAATCTGTTATCCCTGCAGTACCCGTAATACCTGTCGCCCACCCATTCATCCCCGCGAAGGCGACCGGGCCGATCGAGATAGAGGTGGATGATGATGGGGAGGAAGAGGAAGATTTCATACCGCTACCACCTATCCGGACGACCCGTCGATAGCATCACTTTCGTTCTCCAAATCTGTCTCGCGTTCAAGCGCTGTTATGTTTTCTATTTTGATTTATCGGGTCCCCTTCGCTTTGTCGTTTCTTTTGTAGGAAAAGGATGCATCTGCAACAGCGAGCAACTTTCATGACATGACATCTCCCTTTATCTATTTGCATGGGTCCAGAAAAAGATTCTACTGGAGTTTCAATATTCTCATCGAACCAAGGTGCATTTGGATTCAGCCTTCTATCCGTACGAACGTCTCTTTATTTCAAGCGTGTACCTAATCAAAGTACATCAAGTACTACTACTTTATTACTACCATCACTTATCATCTTAACTCTCGCTCCATTTATCGTGGTATATATCAATTTCTTCTGGAAGCGTCAATTCTTGCAGGTTCGTACCTGAGGTGACAGTGGGTACCTTCCAGCTTGAGTTACTGTCTAGGGAGTACCTTAAAAGGGGCAGGCGTCGCCTCGACTATGTTAAGGTGTACTTGACCGTGACTTCTATATTCGGTTTGTGCCTACCTTACCTTAGGTAAACTTCACGTATCTTACCTAGGTAATGTATTAGGTAAGGTAGGTTGAAGTTAGGTTGCATTTTCCATTCATTTCTTGATTCTTTTTCTCATTGTATCGAAGTACGCATTCCCTCTTTTTCAATTATGAATCTTTAAGGACTATTTACTTATATGGAACGAGTCTGAGAACGTAAATCAGTGAATCACTCTACACGTGACATGCTTAGGTTAACATTGAGCACCAATATTCGCTTGAATTTATTCCAAGTCTTGATTTCTTTAACAGTAACGTGGAGTTGGATGCATGCGGAATGCGAACTGCATGCATTCCACCACCATCCTTTGTTTAGTTTGATAAACTTCTTCTCTTTGCAAACGTACGATACTTCAACTTTGCGCCTGTCGGATATTCACTGAACTTTCCTTCAAGTTATTCAGCAATAAGCGAGTCTCCCTTTCCAGTACCCCAACATTTCTTGACTTCTAAAGTCCATCACCATTCCTAGAATCATCTTCATCCCACCCACTCATTTACAACTTATCATCCTATCCTAAAATCACAACTCCCAATGGACCGCTCCCCTCCCATCCCTCCTTCGGACTCTTCGTCCGCACCCTCGTCCAACGCCCCTTTGGTCCCGCCCAACCCGGCCAACGCATGGCCGGCCACACCCTACTCAATTGCCTATCTCCCCCCTCTCGCCAACACAATCGACCCTTCTACTCTCCGACGTCGCCAAGGCGGCACAGTAAGTACCTCCTCATTCCTCCCCTTCCCGGTAGTAGCGCTTCTCACCCACCGTACGCTCTCTCTCTCCGTCTCTTCCTCCTCCATTGAACAGTTGAGTCAAAACGAACAAATTCCGCCGAAACTTATGGTGGGCTCGATCGTAGGGACAATTAGATACGATAAGACTACGGAATTTACAATTCCTAGTCGTTATGTTGCGAGCGTGCGGAGAAGTAATGGAATGAGGATTATTCTAGCGAGGTGATGGTAATCATATGCTAAAATCACAACAGCTCCAACATTTACCGTGTGGGATTCTCACCGGCCCTGAACCGCCGTCTATCCTACTACTCCAACGCCATGTCCATGACCTGATAACCTTTCTCTATGCCAACTCCGATTCGGACACCGCTCTTGACTGGCTCCTCGATCTCGAAACCCCCTACACTGGCCCTGTCCCGGATCCCATTGAATCCTCTTCTCGGGATCAAAGGCAAGATCACACTCAATCTCCGTCTCCCCCTGCCCCACACAACGCAGAATGTGTTTGCTCGTATGAGACAGCCTCTCCTTCACCCAACCTTACTACAATAAAACAGCATGCACAGTGTCTGGTCTTGTTGATCCGCTTACTCCTGGGCCGGCGGCTGTGGCATGTGAATGGTTACTCATTTTTCACGTCTTGGGTGGAGAAATTGCAGGAGCCAAACGTGAGGACCATGGTGTTTGATTACGCTGGACTGACCGACGCAGAGTTGTTTAGACTGCGGACGCCATACGAAGGACTCCGGAACCTGCTAGCCCCCACTTTAAGGTTCAACAGACCTCCTTTGTTCACGAGGGATGATGGCGAAGTGGAAGGGGGGTTCAGTCCCCTAGAGCATGATGATAATGACCAGGAACCTGTCCCGCAAGAACTCACCCCACAGGAACCCGTCCCTCAGGTAGTCCTCCCAGACGAGGTGTTCAACATCGAGCATTACAGAGACTACGCGGTCCCGTACCTTGACAGATACGCCGAAAAAGCTGGATGTGCAGTGATTCGGCGTGATGTTGCGGATGGTGCGAGAGAATCAGGGCTCACAGATCAGGGGGGTGTTGATCCCAGCGTCAGCGCTCAGATCGGCCACATGAGTGCTTCACTCGAAATTTTACATGAGAGGCTTAAGGCTGAAGGTAGAGGAGGTGTGATGCAAGCTTTCGATGATGCGGCTTCTTATGACGCTGTTCACGCTACGTTTCTGGGACAGTTTGTCGCTTTTACGCGTGCCCAGATGAGGAGAGCAGCAGATCTGGAGGTAGAAATTGCGAATGCGCGGGATGTGCTGGCTACAGATGTCACAGTTCCAAGACAGCTCGATGAAAACGATGCCGACTTTGCCTTAGGCGACAGGACGGTGGCTCAGAACAATTTCGTGCTCGCGGGCATCACTCCCGAGCTTATGCGAGCCCTCCACAACCAGCTAGACTCCCGTCAAGAACCTGATTCCCAGTCAGTCTCTACATCTACCCAACAATTCCCCGCAAACAACGGTAGGTTGGCGTGGATTGACGTCAACTCCCGGCTCTACCGCGCCCCCGGCTCCAGCACAATCATCATGTATACGGCACGGGATCTGAACCAAAAAGCCAAGGAGACCCGGGAACTAGAAGAAAGAGGTTCCTCGCCTGCGGTCCCGATTCGTGAAGAGTGGAAGGGAGAAGTTAGCGGAATCTCGCGGCAATTGGAAGCCGATCTTGAGAAAGCGAAGAAAGAGAGTGAGGAAGAGTGGAAGAAGACCAGGGAACTATTGCGGTTAACGGAGGAGGAAAGACGGAGGAATGCGAGACTCAGTGACCAGGTTGAAGAACTGGGAAGGGAGAATGCGGAGCTATATAGAGTAAATGCGCGGTTAGAGCGGGATAATGCGGAGTTGGAGCGGGTGGGATCAATAGAGAAAGCGAATAGGATGATGTTGTGGGAACAGGCCAGAGCAAGGGATTTGTATGAACAAGTCGATGCGGAGAGCTGGAGAAATTATGGCTTAGAACGCCACATAGACGAATTACAAGGCTGGGGCGATGAGCTTGAGGAGGAAACGCACCGTCTAAAGAAGCATGGGGAGCATTGGAAAGAGAGATTACAGGAACAGAGGGAGATAAGGGACCAGTCGGACCAGTGGAAGGAAAATTACGAAAAGCGTAAAAAGACATGGCGGGTCGCAGGATTCGACAAGAAGCGCAATCAGGTAGAATTCAGAACCGCCGCCCATAAGACCGACTACCACAAACTGCTGCCCAAAAAGATCCCCGAGAGCCACGAACGCGTCAGGATGCATTGGGATTTCGATCGCCAGGTTCCCATCGGCGTCGCCCGCGGCTTCAAGGCAAAACCAGGTGATCCGTCAGCACAAGAAGCCCGAACCTGGGGCATCCACATCAGTCCCATCTCGCAACTTCCTGAGGTTTTCGAGATTCCAGATCCGGGAGAACCGGACCCGCCGTATGTTGAATTGGAACCTGCATTAAGAAACAGAGTTTCTATATTGCCAGGTGCTGATGATGGTTCTTATTTCCTCGGAATCCGAGTTCCTGTGAAGGCGTGGTGTGATAAAACTAGTTTAGAGGACTTGGAAAGACCCTACCGCGAGAATGATATCTACCCCGGAGATTGGTACGAACCAGAAGCATCAAGTGCGAATCAAGGAGGTCCTGCAGGATCTGCTGGAGATCCGAGACCGTCCAACCAAGCAGCGTTGGACCAAGAAGGTGTGCAACACGGCCCCGAGGACGAGGAACGGGCGGTAACGTATTATGAAACAACTTCAAAGACAAAAGTACCTGGAACGAAAAAAGCAGCACAAAAGTGCCAGTTGAAAATTAAGCAAGCTACGACAGTACCGGCAGCCCCAGATCCTCAAGGGACAGAGCCCGATGAGGAAAATAAACGAGGAGAACCGGAAGCGTCAGGTGCGGCTCCAGGACCGTCGAATTCGGCAGCTGAGGACGAAGTGGAAATAAAAATCAAGCTTGAAAATGAGGAACCAAAGAATCCGACGCCAGAAGATCAGCCCCGAGTAAAGGGACGGAAGAAGAAGGCAGCTGCGGAAAAGACGACCAAACCGGCTGCTGCTAAGAGGACTGCGACTAGAAAGGCTGCTGCAAAAGCGATTCCAATAGTCATTGAGGACACAGAATGCGAGGAGGAAGATGCCGCTCCTGACGATGACGCCCTTGACGATGACGCCCTTGACGATGACGCCCTTGACGATGACGCCCCTGACGACGATGCCCCTGACGATCATACCCCTGACGATCATCCACCGTCAAAACCAAAGGGGGAGGGTAATAAACAGGCCACAACTAAGAAGTCTACTAGCAAGAAGAAGACTGCTAAATCAGCCACAACGGCATCAACAGTTCCCAGGGAGACCGAGACCCACGAGGACGACGGTGCTCCCGAGGAAGTCCCACCACCAAAGTCAAAGCGCGGTGGTAAAGCGGTTACTAAAAAGGCTACGACTAAGAAAATCGGTGGGAAAGGGAAGCGGAGGGCCGTTGAAGAAATACAGCCGGACAAGGAGGCTGAAGCTGTACCACAAGCATTTGGTTCGAACTCGCAAGGGGATCAGGAAGCAGAGGCAGGTCCCAGTCAGAGACCTACACGAGGCAGGAAAAGGAAACAGACCGATGCGGATAATGATGTCCCTGATGAAGCGCCAACTACGAAGCGAAAGGCTCCGGCTAGAGGTGGTGCGAAGAAAGCTGCGACCAAGAAAGCTCCAGTCAAAGCTACAAAGGGGAAGGGGAAACAGAAGCAGACTGAGGAGGAGCCTGAGGAAGCAGAACCAGAATCACCTGGCTCGAAGTATGGAGATGAGCCTAAGGACCGGGAAGGAGATGATAATTACAAGCCTGAAAAGGGGAAGAAGAGGAAGGGTCCGGACGATGATGCCGGGGGTCCGTCACAAAGAGCGACGAAGAGGGTGACGAGGTCGCAGGCGAAGTATAAGGGGTGAAAGGGGTATTTTTGGTTGATCTGTTTTCTGAGTTTTAATATTAGTCGCATGCTCTGTTTCGTGTCGTTTTCCTCAGTTTTAGGATTACATTGAATATTGTTTACTGATTCCCTAACATATCGGCAATTGTGATAGATTACTTCGACGGAGAGACTTTGTCCAATAGGGAAACGTGGCAGATCATGGACGGCTAATTTCTTACGACTGAATCTCCAAGCTTCATGTTCCGCCATCTCGTATAGTCGTCCTTGTGTCTGATCATGCTCTGAGAGCAATATCTCTTCAGCCCATCAAGAGACAAATTAGAGCGTGAAGTATCCCAGAATCCCGTATCGGTTATACGAAAGCGAAGTATGTCCGCAGTATACGGAAAAGGGGGCGAGAAATGATATTCAAGAACAGAGACGGGCGGTGAACATTCCAAATGCGCACCCATATGCCGATAAAAGAACTCTGGATCAGCACTCAATGCTGAGCTAATGTGATTTAGCCATTGAGGGGAAAGATAACCTTTGAGGAAAATCATTCTCCCTTTAGATTCTATCGGCTTCAATGTTTGCGGTGCTATGTTACAGATCTTGGAAGATGCTCTGGATGTGTTTCCGTGCTCATTGTTACATTGTGGAGCTTGCTCACAAGGTCCAACAGCGACGGAACCTATAAACGTCGAGAAATCGTCTGGAACTAAAAAATGCTTTGTGCGAGAGGGGTTCGTTCGGGGTTTGGTTAGATCATATAATGTCATAAATTCGGCCTTACCACCAATTATCTCGCTTTTCAACCCGTCTGGATAATAAGACTGGTAAGGAGAGATCAGAAATCTGCCCAGTCGATCGTAATGCAATCCTGAATAGGCCAAGTCACCGGCACCTAGTTTCAAATAGATGTAGACTTGACGAAAATAGAGCTCAGGAGGCGATACTGAAGCTAATGTTAGCAAATGACGAGAGAATAATCTTCTCAACCGCTGGACGTACCGGTACATTCGAGTCTATTCCACTGTTGACCCGCAAACTACAAGTCCAATTTTCTGACCTTATCAGTCGCTCGTTCCAATCAGCATCCTGCGGGTGTTGTACTCGCTCGATTACTTGCTCTGAGGGTGTAATAGCATGAGATTGAACTGGCATAATTCCCCATCAACTATTGAATCAGCTATGATCACGTTAGACAAATCAAAGAGCTCTGTCCTAGTGTATATGAAAGAATAGCCACGGAACTACTGAGAATTGATGTGAGACTCGATAAAGGTGCTCTCTTTAGTACAATACCGTTAACGCGAGGCTAGAGTAGAACTATGGAGTCTATAGTCCACCAGCCATATTTGTATAAGGAAATCGCCCCAGGAGAATGTATAGTACAGTACAAGTAGAGTCCGAAAGTTGCAGTATGACAGACCTATGCATGACCGGTGAAGACAGAGTAAGGATTGGTTAGGGGATATAAGAAATGCGGAGGCCACGAATCGTAACTAATCCATCGAATTTTATATTTTCACTGTGGCTTTCCTCGAGGGACAACAATTGAGATCACTATTGGTATTGATGAAGTACATGCTGATAGGGCTATTCTTTCAGTACTAGTCTTCTTGTAGAACTACTCCTGAAATCTACCAAATAGTATGTTAGGCACAGCGATGGTTCGTTCACTATTATTCCGTATGGTCCGTAATTTGTATCTCCATCGTACCCTATCTTCAAATCTGGCTTAACGTCTCCTAAGTATTCTATTCTAGAGTACGTACCTAGCGTAATAAATATTTAAATAGTTTTCTTCGCGCGCGCACAGTTTGGGGAGCAACAAGTGTTTACAGATTCTACTGTGAGACAATTTTCGGAACACCCTCGATGCAGACTGACCATGTAATTTTCAGCCACTTCCTGCAGCCGAGAACATGCGTCCAATAAGTTTGACACAAGGAACCGCCTTTGACCATAGCAGCCTTGGGTTGGCATGTATCAAGCAGACATATATGGATCTGGCAAATATTTCAACTATTCGTTGGATTATCCAATGGACTAGAAAAGGTAGCTGTGCTGATGCGTTCTTGATGCATTCTTGATGCAGTTTGCCTTCCGAGAATGAGTGGCACTCCGTTGCTCTAATCTGTCTATCTATGGATGTCAGAAGGAACAGGAGGGGTCAGAGATGCTGTGATAAAGCTGATAATCTTAATCCTAGTGACTCAAGACAAAGGAAATCTTTTACGAGCGTTAGTTCCGAGATGATGTTGGGGGAAGCGACCGATGTTGTTACAAAGCATCACAACATTAAAAAATGATTTTGAAGTACCCAGGGGTACTAAAGGCCGTCTACCGTATTGGAGAATACACTACGCTCCAGGAAGGCATCGAGTAAGCTGATATACTATCAGGAGATGAGTCTGAAGCTAATACCTCTGCAGCGTAGCGATCATCCCAAGAGTTTGTACTGACAATCCTCAAGATTGCCATCAGAGGGAATGGGAATGGGTCAAGCGTTAATAGCAGCAGCCACCGCAAATACACTCGAGTCCTTCTCTTCAATTATAAACTTGAGATCGATGGTTCATCATTATGGCGCCAGCTAAGATCCTTGCACTCATATATATAATTGAGGGGAAGGTTGATGAAGCCGACAGACATTTATCCTTGAAGAAAGGAACACGATTCTTAGCAAGGACGACAGAGCAACATTGGAGTGAGTGCTCTTCATGAATCAACCCAGCTCCACTGACAAAGATAATTCGGGAGCTCTATGGCGGGCTATGGGAAAGATCCGTAGTACCCAACAGAAGTATGACGACGCTCTAGAGTGTTGTGAGAGGGCCGTAGAGAATCTCAAAATTATCATTGGTGATAAACATTACATGACCGGGGATTGCTTTCACGATCTGTCCCTAGCATTCTCGAGGAAAAATAACCCTTCGAAAGCTCTGTAAGTTCATCTCAATTTTTGAGACTTCCTATCACTTCACTACGGTCACGTCGACATTCCTGGGCCCCTGAACTCGTAGCCTTTGACTTTGGTGAACGGCCTAAGTCCTGCGTCTGGGAGGGTATCATCCTTATAGTCTCGAACTTCTTGTACAGGGGAATCAGAGAGAACCTTTTGAGAGCAAGCATACAGTGAAAAATACCACGACCGCAGGAGGAATATTGTCTGACGTTTTCTAAAAGCACTATGCTGATAACTTTTAGGAAAAATCTTTCCAAGGCGATTCAAGCATTTGGGGATGCCCCGTATCGTCAAGAACAAGCCGCCCGAGTATTGTGGAAGAAGGGAAGGTGTTGAAGGACACAGGCAATACTCTGGAAGCGAAAGCATTGCTTGGGAAAGCAATGAAGATCCGTAAGATCGTTGTGCCAGATGATAATCGAGAAGAGCAAGTCTTGATGGACAAACACTGGGATGAACTAATCTTCTATTACTCCCGTTGAGCTTGTATTCTTATTGTAGCTTTTAGGGAGATTGAGAAAGGAATAATCCTTTAAGGTCCATGGTTCAGGGTTCATTATTTTGCTTTCTTCTTCCTGGAATTAACGAGGGCAATTTGGGATACTGGATCTCTTACATACAATTATATCTCTAGAGTTATAATAAAGATTGGCATTGTACCTATTCCACCACTATGCACAGCAGGATGATGTGAGGATAAAGTCAAGCTCTACTTGCTTGTAGCGTGCAAGCTTACCCTATATGGTTAACTGGTCCATAGGTGTAGGTAGGCAAGAAAAGTATAAGCGGATAAGCCAGTTGGATTTTGATGTCACTTGCGAGAGATATTTAGGGTAGGATACATGTTGTAATAATTGATTGATCAAATAACCGAAGCCTATCATATCACTCAAGGTATACTAGAACTGTAGTATTTCGCATCTCTGACCGAAAGTTACCGGATCTACTCGCTCATAGGCCAGCATAATCGTCTACGGAATTTGCAAAGCGTCGAGGATGGACCGCTTGAATCTCACTAAGCAATTCATATGCCTTCTTTGCAAATGTTTCCGGATCCGCATCGATACAATTTATTAAGGTCGCTAAAGCAGCCTCAACTACACGATTTTCCATCAGCACACTAATAGCGTCATCGTTTGTGGTGACTTCTGTTTCCTCCCCCTTCTTCCTTGCACATTGGGGACTTATCTCTCTAACACGAAACCAGGCTATCAATGATTCCACGTAGAGAATTCCAAGAGCGAGTGTTGGAGCTTTGACTCGGCCATACACATAGTTTGCCTCAGCGTCCCCAAAGCGCTCGTTAAAGGTTTTGGCTTCGTAGATAATAGAGCGAAGGTCTTTCCATTCGGTCGGGTAACCAAATGGGTTTTCAGGATCAGATTCCGCCTCAACGGTCAAGTTTGGGACAGGCATGATGATATGTGTGGATTAATTGGTGGATGTGGTAATGCGAAGCCACCGGCTTTGAAGTATGGATATTATCCTGTTGAAGATGGGGACTGAGCTGCTGTACTCGCAGATAGAGTATCATTTTAAAGTAAGGGGAAGACGGGGAGTTATCGGGAACTCAGGGCATCATTTCCCAAGTTTCGAGGATTTTGATCGATTGCTTTCTGATTTCACCAACTCATTGAGTCATTTCGCAAACATAATACTTTGATCGAAATGTGTAAGATCCCCATCGTTCCCACGACAGCAATTGGACAGTGCTGGTTAAACGGGAGCAAAATCTCCAGATTGGCATGTCTTCCGTTGGCCTATGGGTCTAATGCAAATTCCACGTATCGAAGTTCGTATTTTCAGTCCTCGTCAGCATAATCCTCCATATCATCATCTTCATCGTCTTCGTCGTCAAGGTCATCGTCATCATCATCATCATCAATCCGCTCCATGGTCACTGGAACACCCAAATCCTCTCCAACTTCTTCGACCTCGGCTATGCCCTCCTCCCCGAACTTCTTCCCTACCACCTTCAATCTCTCATCTTCTTCTTTTGCTTGCCTAATAATCTTCCTCGCTCTTGCAATAGCCTCTTCCTCAACCTTCTTAATTGTGCCTGACACCCTAATAACTCTGATTACACACGGCGTATCAATAGGCTTCGGTAGCTTCGTCATGAACGACAAAGCGGCCCAAACAAGCCGGTAGTGTTGTCGCGAAATGCGTATAATAGCGGTCGACGTGGCAGTAGAAAGATAAACGACTGTTCAACTATCAACATCTGTGACGAATTTAAGGGGATAGCTTGATGTACTTTTTAGCCCTGATGCTATCATTCCGGCACCCCAATCACCAAATAGATAGGCGACATCATCCTCAATCGCTCTCCTGAGTATATGCGGAGTCAGTCTGTCAGGTGTAGGACGGTGGAATTGGATCACAGCTGGGACAGCTTCATCGGCAGTGGATTGCGGGAGCTTCGCATTGGGCTTTTCAGGGTAGAGGATATTGCAAAGGAGGTATCGGTGCTTGATGCGGACCATTTTTACTCATCTCGGTTTAAGGAACCTCAAAAACTCTTGGAATGCTTCCTGTCGTTGAAGAATTATAGCTGTCGCGTACAGAAGCATAAACGCGAAGTACGAAGAGAGAGAGTACGAAAACATTGCGGCATCCACCCCGCCAATACTGGCTCGCTAAAGGCGCCCAAGTATGGCAAGTTTGGGGTGTCTTCAAGACTTCAACGCCCTCATCAGAGCACCCTTTAAAAGCTCCAAGCCCCCCTGGCCAACTCTATCGTGCACGATTGATCATCCGCTCGCTTTCGTGTTCGTATTCAGATGCGACGTTCGACGATATCTTCATTTTTACTTATTGTAGATAATCTGAAGCAGCAGGAGGGCTTTCGTGTATGCAAGCCCCGGTCTTGTCCTGCTGGTCCAGACAGCCCTAACAGATTGAGTATTCTAGAAGGGAGGGGTTGATGAGATGCGGACATGGATTAAGTGGGATATTTGATCTATAAAGCTTGAGGTGGCATATATGAGGGGCAATTCTGATGCAGTTGATGATATTTGCTACCAGAATTGGGGATAGGATATATTAAGATATCATGGGAATTATGGGACTTACGGATAGGGGCTCCCTGTACACTTTGATGTCTCAGACTCTAGGAATATGGACGTAACATTCGTAAGACATCCTCACTAGTTCCACCCTCTCAGGCCTACGAGAGGCCCTAACAACTGTTTCACCACGCAAGACTGCATAAGACGTTCTACGAACTTGTTCTTTGATCCCAAAGCAGATATAGCACCGTGGCTACGTCAATGCAAGAGCAAGACAAGCGCCTTAGGTCGAGTGAACGGAAGGGTATCAACTTAAATCACTGACCAACTTCCCCATCACTAATGCCTCAACCCTCTCTCCCTTTTTCAAATTCCCCTCGCGAGCAGGAAGACATAGCAGGGCGTTCGCGCTCTTGAAGCTCCCTATTCTTGAACTTCGCTGTCCGCCTGTGGTAACAGCATACAGCAACCCATCCCCTTTGGCCATCACCACTGCCCGTTGGTATTCCGCTCTCTGAGGATCTAATCGAACGTCCTGATCCAATGTCACAGACACCTTTGGCAATCCTGCAGGACTGACCCCAGAAGCCTGATGAAGTGACGGAAGGACGAAGAGCTGGAATGTGACCACCGCGGAGGCGGGGTTCCCGGGAAGGGAGAAGATAATCTTAGTCCTTCGTTCTCCAGCATTGTCCTTGAATGGGACAGTGGCAAAAGTTGTGGGTTTGCCAGGTTTCATAGAGACGCGGCCGAAATGGATCGTTCCCCCAAGTTGACGTTCGATTGTTGGTTTGAGGAGGTCAAGTTCACCCATCGAAACGCCACCACTGGTGATTATTACATCAACTCTGCGGAGAGCATCACGAAGAGTCTCTTCTAAAGCTCCGGGCCTGTGTAAATTAGCAGATCGTCAGATAGGTAGATATCCCGAGACATACTTATCAGAGGCTATCCCTAGGTCTAGAGCTTCAAATCCAGATGTCTTGACGGCCGTGAGAAGCGTTGGTCGGTTCGTGTCCCGTACTTCGCCCAACCTCAATGGCCCGGCTCTATCGTGCTGTACAACCTCATCGCCAGTGCTCAATACACCAACCACGGGTTTGCGATACACTGATACCTCTGATATACCTACGGATGCCAGAAGACCGAATTCGCCTCCTACAGCAGTAATCCCCTCACCCCTTTCCATAATCACATCACCAGCTGCCACATCACTCCCAACCTCACGGACGTTCTCCCCGTCTTTGATGGCATCGGTAAGTATCTCTATTTCCTTCTCTTCGGCCCCATCTTCTGTCTTGCTTCTCAATATAGTGTCTTCAACCATCACTACAGCACTTGCCCCTGGCGGAAGTGGTGCGCCTGTCGTTATTCTTGCAATTTGCCCTTCTTGCAAGGGTGGTATCTCTCCAGCTTGCGCATGTGAAATCAGTGCCACAGGGTAGATTCCTTTGGGGAAGGTGCCAGAGGAAGGTATCTTCACGGCATAACCATCCACAATACTTGCTCTGAATGCGGGCACAGATTCCGCGGCCTTAACATCCTCTGCTAAGACCTGTCCTACTAAACCCTCGTCTACCTTAGACCCCTTGATGATAGGTGATGGCGTCTGCTCAGAAATAAGTCTTAATGCATCCTCAACAGATAACATGGGATAAGGGGATTTCCTGTAGCGCCTTGAGGCACCAGCGCTCGGATCATTCGACAGAGGAATAGAATTTGGATCTGTATGAGCCTTTGGTCCCGAATGTCCGCCATACCCATGCCCATGCCCGTGGCCATGAGCATGGTGATGATGGTGTCCGACAGATGACTTAGACTGAGTAGTCGATGAATCTGGAGCTACACCGGCCTCTTTCTCCAACTTTTTGACACCACCAGAGTGGATTTGCCGTGAATCAGCACCGGCAGCTTGTATGCATGCATGTGGGAGAAGTTTGAATACGGCTTCCAGGTTCTCCCTTGCCCCTTTTGGCGAGCCAGGAAGAGTCAGGATTAATGACTTGTTTCTTACTCCAGCAACGGGACGGGACATCATTGCAACTAAACAACATTTCAGTCATTTTATTAGATACTGAATGGAAGGAGCGGACGAACATGGTGTTATTTTCAATGACGAAGCGAGCATCTTATGACTACAATATCCTTAGCACTTGACTATTAGAAAAAGTAAATAGGGAATATACACAAGTCCAGATGCGTGCTTATGAACCAATGGAGTCACTGCCTGCTTGTATATCAGCCTTTCCTTCTCCAAAATTCATTTCCAGCGCCAGTTCTGTATTGTCCATAGACAAATTCAAACATACCTCTGGAGTGACATCCTTCACAGCAAATCCCGTACCTCCACTGGTAACAATCAGATTAACCACTTCATCTCCCGAATCTGCCCAGCGTTGAATCACACGCTGGATATCGATGACATTATCCGGGACGATTTCGGTTTTAGCGACCTCCCATTGCTTCTTATCGTCATCATTGAAAACGGAGCTTAGAATGGGAATCGTAGAATCTGTTGTGGTATCTTTGAATGCGGTTTCTGAAATGATTAATATTGCAGCGTGGAGTTTTGAGGACATAGTGATTGTAGTAAAGATTGGGAGATAATGATGAGGTTCATGTAGGTAGCTGAGACTGAGACTCGACCTGTTTATATAATAACCTCCCGAGGGAGGTTTTGATACATAAAGCATGACTTTATTCTCAACATCTTATAAACGAAGCTCGTGTTTGCTGGACAGTTTAAGAGCTGAAGTGAATAATTTCATTCCACTACCAGATCTAGTTATCTAAGCTAACAGTGACATCATGATACAGGTCATATATACAGTTCAGTAAGTGAATATCTCCCAGAATTAGCTCGCGAGCCCAGTATTTTAAACACCGCAATTACGTATCTAGTACTCATACTCCATGCTTCCCCATGATAAACAGTAGCCGCAAGGTTGTTTTGCAATAATGCAACATAACCGCAAAAGGGTTCTCTTTGTGCTTGGTAATATCGTATCGCCCCTATTCGAAATCATTGGCCTTTCCAGAGACCAGCAGACCAATGATGAGGCCGAAAAGCCCAAGAACTGAGCTGAAAATCTCAATAACAAGGACCTTGACGAACCTGCATATCAATAGATCAGCATTCTGAGGTTTCTTGAAGTAGTAGATGTGAGAACATGGGCTCTTACAGTGTAGGATCTGCTGCATCGGCTAATGCAGCACTGCTTCCATTTATACCCACAGATATACCGCATATCAGGTTGCACATACCCACCGTTATCCCCGACCAAAACAGAGCGAAGCCAGTGTAGTAGTTTGACCCTGAGTATCTCGTCTCTTCAGTGACCTGCTTGAGCTTCGCGGAGAATACAATAGACATGATGACGCCGTAGATAGCGACGACCTCGCAAAAGATGATGGAAATAAGGTTCTTGGTTCGGATCCTTGGTGCCTTGACACCGCCGCCCAAAATTGATGTACCGGTGATGAAGATGCCCCTAGAAAAGGAATGTCAGGTGCGGTCATACTAGATTGGTGATTTCACTTACCATGCTGCTCCAACGACGGAAAGACCTATGCAGAGACCAATACCAATATCGGCCCAGGCATAGGGTGAGATACTTTCGAGAAAATCTCCAACCTGTCAAAAGAAATCAGCTATCATTCAAAGCTACCATCTGCTAAGGCGAACATTGAACGCTTCTCCCTCATTGTTAAACAGCATATCTATCTCAAGTCAGCAGATACTCAAGCTATACCCTCTCAGCATACGACATACACAACCCTATCACCCCCAACGCCGTCGTTGCACCGCCAACACCATATCGGAGACTCATCTTGGGAGAGCCGTAGTAGAGACCGAAATATTCGTGATTGGAAATCAGGTAGTGAAATGGAGATGCCCAAATGAACGATCAGAATCCTAACTAGAGGACGCAGTCCATCTGATAGCATCCCGGATGCGTATGGTAAGTTCCGGCTTGGCATAACGGCCCACTCTTTGTAAATCTCCAAGCCCGCATCTCTTTAACTCTCTACAACTCACTCCCTACAACAAACCACAACTACGCAAAACATCATGGCTGAAACTAGACAGTATTATGAGCTCTACCGTCGTAGCAGGTACAAGCCCTGCCCTCCGCAGGCATTTTCCTTCTATTAACGCAGAAGCAGCCTCGGTGGCGCACTCACGGACACGCTCGATGGACTAATCACCGACCGTCGCATCGAGCCCCAGCTGGCCATGAAGATCGTCGCAAACTTTGATAAAGCGGTTGCGGATGTACTTGCAGAGAAAGTCAAGTCACGGCTCAGCTTCAAGGTGCTACTACCTCTTTCGAAGCCATTCCGGGTTGTGCTCTAGAGGCTAATATATGAGCTCATTTAGGGTCACCTAGACACCTACCGCTTCTGTGATGATGTCTGGACATTCATTATCAAGGATATCAACTTTAAGCTGGACAACTCGCAACAGATTCATTCCGATAGGGTCAAGATTGTGAGCTGTAGCAGCAAACGTCCGGGCGAAGCATAGAGAACTGCGGCGCAGCACATCTCTTTCTTTATGACTTACGATCAAATTGAACATCGACCGATAAACCTCCGCAATATGTATATCCATGGAATTCGCTAGGAGTAAGCCCTCTTCGCACGAGAGCGGCAAGAGGAAAGGATACATTGGGGAGAGGAGGGATTCTTCTTTATGGAAGAAGATTCAGACGGAAAATCCAAATATACTCAATGGTTATTCATGATCGGTTCAGACAGTGATTGCATTTAAGGGTTAGCGGTTTGGTTTCATGGCCTAAGTGAAGGATACCAATTATGGGGTTGCGAATTTGGAGCCTCTCACACAAAGCATGGGCGGGTGTGAACATTGAGTTTACTTACTTGTATTTAGAAGGCGTCTTGTGTCTAGATATACCCGAATCGATTTAAACAGCATGACTGACTTCAGCCTCCTACTTCCCTTTCCCTTTCCCCTTTCCCATCATCACTCCCAGAGCCCATCTCCCCAACTTCATCCAGCTCCACACTGTCGCTTACCTCCCTATCACTCCCCTCATCACTGTCCCTATACCCAGCATCCACACTCGCCCTCGCAACCAATGGCTCTCCCGCCGTCCCCGCATCCCCCTCCTCTTTCTTCTCACGCCCTTCCCTCGCCCCAATAACCACACTCCCCGCCACCAGCAGCGCCGCCCCTAACCACCACAACCCCGGCAGCGCCTCGGAGAATATGATCGCGCCCAGGAACGCCGTGAGCATGAAGTTGGCGGACGTATTGATGACGGAGACGCGTACGGTCGAGGAAGCGAGCGTGAGGGCTCGCGTGAAGAGACCCCACATCACGCCGTTGAAAACGAGGTTGAGGACGAAGAAGAACTGTCACAGCGCCATGAGCCGTTAGTATAGCAGTAGAAATGCGCAGTGACATAGGGACTACGAGATGGTTTCGGGGAAACGAAGGTAGAACGTACGGCGCGCACGCCAAACTCGACAATCTTGTTATCAGGGCTCATGCCGAAGAAGCCGGAGACACCGTGCGCCCATGTTGTCGTGAGCTCGGTCGTGGTTCTGAGAATCGAAGGTTAGCTAGGTGGGATGGAGGTTGTGGGGTTGGTTTACAGTTTTGCGAAGACGCCGTTGAAGGCTGCGCATGCGCCGCTTGCGATTGCTATGCCAATCCAGGCGGTCTTGGGTTTTGGGGGAGTCATTGGAGGATGTAAGGGGTGGATGGGATTTTGTTCGACTACAACATGGGATGGCAGAACGAGGGCTTGGCGTAACTTCAGGGTGTGTTCGGGAATAGTTGAGATATTCAGTTGGAGCTGCATTGCTAATGTCATATACTTATTACTTATTGTGAAGGTTGTATATGCCGTCACTATAAAGCATGATACTGTTGCACGAATAAGTTCCGCATGAAATCATAAAGTTAACTATTGATAGGGTGACAACTCAGGACATGATATCTGATTGTCGACAACCCCTAAGGTATGATTTAAACGCTATATATTATGAAGTCCGTATCTGCGTTACAAATGGTATATAACTGATCCCAATCTATAAACCCCGAACTCCTACTTATGCGCTCTTGTCTTAACGATTTCAAGTTATTTAGGTAACGGTTGAGAAGGCAACTCCTGAGGTATCCAGCTATTATTTCCCGGCATCTCGTAAGGGACAGGAGGCGTTCCAGCTACCTCGTGAGCATAGACCGGTGGTCCTCCATAGTATGGTTGCGGTTTGATTTCTATTGGTGGTGCTTGATGAGCCAGAAGTTCAGCCTCGCGGGCTTTTCTTCTACGACGCCAGAAAATCACTCCAGCAAGGGCTACTAGCACAACTATTACCCCAATTACCGGTCCAGCAATCCAAGCTTTGCTTGAGCTAGACGATAAATTTGTGTTGGAATCGGCAGAATTCGTTTGCGAGTCCGCGGATGCACCGGATGATGGTGTTGATGAATCAGAATCGGATGAAGATGTGCCATTGGGATTCTGTCGAGATCTTTGGGATATGCTGGCAAAGACATAGCCGGGTGCATTGCTCCTCCTCCCGCTAGAACTAAGAAGATAGCAGTTCTTGAACCCACTTTCTAAAGTTGAGTCGAACATTGCACTCATACAATCGTCGTCGGAGGCGGCACATGCGTCAAAACAGTCTCCTCGGTTATCCTTATGAATAGCGTCAATTACATCAGCATTGGCTGCCTTGGTATCGCATTTGAGCTCGAACTTGACTGCGTTGTTGCCGGACGTAGTATATGTATCCCCGTCTTCGCAGTTCCCGTCGTCAGGAATGTCAAGCACGGCTTTGGCGAAGTGGAACATCCCAGGTCTTGATACCACTCTACTGGAAGTATCATTCTTTAAGAAGCAATTGCTGAAACCCACAGCATATTCTTGCGGATCTCCCCATACAGCCCCAACGCACAACGGTTGACTGTTAGCACAGTAATCCATGCATTCCTCTAGGGTCTGAGCATGCGACTCGCATGCTGCTGAGTTGCTTGGGCAAAGAGAATTCCCCGGTAGGTCGAATCCACATTTTATTTCGAACTTCATGCCATCGTCCGTCGTAAAGATCGATCCATCGTCAAGTCCGCATGCAAAATTGTCACCACTTAACTCTAGCTGGGCTGGGTCAGCAACAGCAACTTGCCGGTCATCATTGAATGAGAAGTACGGTTGTGTAATGGGTCCAGTCTTTTGCCAGCAATTCTTTGTGAGTGGACTGTAAACCGCACCGTAACAAGGGTAGAACGAGTCAGAGCATTTGTCGGCGCATATTTCCAGGCTCTCGATGCCTGGGATTGGTTCTCCAATGTTGAAAGTATCGGCATCGGTCTCGCAGAAAGTCGTAAATCTTTGTCCTACATAACTCTCGAAGGTAGAGTTTAGACCACAAGCTGAACCAGAACTTTGTCGTATAGCAAGGGCTATTGATCCTCATTGTTAGATAAGAAGAACGTAGAAAGATGAATAACAGTACACGCGTCTCTATATTGAAAAGGAATGGACGTACCAGAGCATCGTTGATAGAGTCCAAGTAACGATACAAACCAAAGCTGCTGAACTACAGAAAACCACATCGCTCGAGTACCTAGATGCTGCCGTTCCCGGAAAGGCAGAAACCAGGTGAAAAAGAATAACATACCGTGAACTCGGTGTCAAGGGTGTACAGCATATATATTTCTGTCAGATCGGCCCTGATGGGCCCCCATGGATAAGCATGTTCAACTTTGAACCGATACCGTCTCTTTGGGTTAGAAATAACCTTAGCCTTACGGGATGCATTAAAACGACGACCCATCCACGCCATCTTGAGCCACTCCAAACGTCTTTTGAACTTGAATGGACGGAAGCAACCGTAATTGAACCATTATTGGAGGCCTAAAATACAATCTCCATCAAATTAACGTGCGCGCGGAAGTGAACAGCGGCAACCAAGCCTTGCAAAGAGCGTGTAGCAACCTGTAAACTGAAAGAATTACGTGCGGATCATACACACATCAGGAACGCAGGGGGTTATGAAGCCATAAGCTAAACCTGGAGAAGACCGGAAGGAAGACTGGGATACAATAGAGAGACTTGGAATCTTATACTAGGGATAGAGAGCTTGATGTCTTTATTCCTACCTTACCATTTTCCATCTCCTTTCTGGATTCATTCGCGCAAACCTATCAGAACTTCCATTTGGCATACCATTAAAAAGCCGAAGTTACGGTATTCTTCGATATGGTTCGTGTTTCGATAGACGACTAGATATTGTATTACAATAGAGCTAGTCCTGCACGTGCCATGCGAAGATCTTCGCTTTGTTCAAATGTTATTCTAGCCCCAGCGCTTATAAGGATCTCTAAACAGCCTGAGGTGGCTGAGTGGAATCTTCATATTTTTAGGTACCTTCGTCAGCAACAAAGATGGTAAACAAGAATCTGGATAAAGATATTCCGCAAACAACAGTCTGAATTCTAAAAATCTTTGACCACGATTTCTATAATCGAGGAGGTATACCAGCACCGTTGACTAACTGGGTTCTCCCAGCGTTGTCAAAACATCTCCGTTCATGCCTTACCCGTCATGGTTTTGATCTCAAACGACTTGTCCTGCAACGTTATGCAGAGCTGTTATGCTTCCCTTGATCGGATTTCTCCTCTGCAGCATGACGAACTGACGAACTGATTAGCTCCGCAATCAAGAAGAGCAATGTACTCCATACTTAAGTACCAATCGCGAGCAAGTATGAGCCGAGCCCACTGTTGGTGTCGTTGTTAGTCCTCAGCCGCGACTGTGCCGCAGTCTCACATTGGCGTTTTGCTGAATATGCAGCTCAATAGCAATACAAAACATGTACAGTATGGTGATGAGGTATGTTTTGACATTACATTCCCATTATATGGTTAATAGGTAGTAAAAATCGAGATCAGTTTTCTTTGAGTGTTGATATTAGGAGCCGCTTTAGTTCTAACGCTGATACTTTAGTGTCGTTTGTTCCAACCTAGAAATCCGGATTAGGTTGCTGGATTCTTTGCCTTATTTTTCATTAAAGATGTCCGGTTTGCTCCGGGTTTTTAAGTACCAACAGAATTTGAGACAGATCGGAAGCGGTCTTTCCCTTAGGGCTTTAACTGTGTACTGACAAATACCTAGCTAGAGGACTAGAAATCGTTCAGTCTTGAGTTAAGGCGAGAAGAGTGATTCGGAAAGTGTTCATACCAGTGTTACTGATGAATGTTTTACCAAAAACGGGTGGCGATAATCGCATTGATTTCCTCTTGAAGATTGTTTAGCGATGCATATTTCTAATTTATATTGAGCCATCCTGTGATCTGTAAAGAAGGTCAAGAGAATTCATTAGCCAAAAGTCCTTGGACTCCAACTTCCAATGATGTATAAAGCTCCTGGTAACCGCAAGATGCTTCAGTAAGTCTGTCATTGATATGAGTATGAAACTGAAGAGCTCACTGACATATATAGCATTTTCGTTTTCGCCTCGCCAGTCTAACTTCTGGGTAGTCTGAAATTCTGGGCCCGAGTATTGAAGTTGAGTCAAAGTATATCTAGGGAAATAGATCAATTTGAGCTTTTTGCAAATCCGACACCTCATTTCCTTCGTCAATATGAGTTTTTACTTGGTCCCTTAGATCCTTCGTTCCTAGTCATATTCTCTTCGTAATCTTGCAGGTTTTATGCTTGCCATAGGCCTTTTCGGAGATCCAGAACCTTTAACTGTTAGAGGTATCCTACCACTACCCTTCTATGGCAGGCCTCGGGTTCTTAGGGCTTTGTCCGTCCCTATTACAACAATGAAGAGACCAACTATATGTATGCGTTTGGTAACAGCGGGAGTCAGACATCACTAGCACGGAAGGTCATTTTGGTCGAAAGAGAGAGTACTCTTTGTACGAACGTGGAGTTTCTTATTATCGAACAACAGCCGTATGATGATCTGAAAAATGAACAGTGACATTGCGCGAGGAACAAATTCCCCTGGAAATTTATTTGAAAACATCGGTGTTTGGTGGGGTATAAAGGCCTTACCCCCTCCCGATTTGAATTAAGGAACATGAGGATCTACTGTATTTTGTAGACGGTGAGATGTTATTATTCCATAACGTTTACCGCCTATTCTATATTTCAGTCGTTTCCGATTTAAGCTTCCTTTTGTGAGCCCTTGGCGGCTTTCGCAATGAGCTTGTGCCTCTTAGTTATGGAAATCGTTCCATTGCTCAAATATCGAGTGATATTTCATCATATTTTAACCTCCTAACTTGCATTATTGAAGAAGAGTCGATAATAACTTAACAGTAAGTGGCAATGAAACCCTCAAAATGTTCTCTCTCTTCAAGTCTCTTTAGATACTTGTACATGAGTATATGCATTACAACCATCATCCACCTAACGGTTCTTAGGTGTTTTAGGTGTTGAATCGGCCGTCTGGAGGTCCCATGGTTAAAAGGTTACCCGCAACATCCGTGTAGTTTATTTTTCTCGCACTGAATAGCTTTCTTTAGCCATATTCAGCAGGTAGGTAGTTGGAATAATTGCCGTAATGTATGGGTTGAAGATCGATAATCTTTGGTGGTGGTGGGAATACTTGGCAGAAGGCGGAAAGGACGGGATGGACGGGAAGACGGCTAGAAGGTTGCTTAAAGGCTCCAAAGCCGACTTGGCTTTTCTTGTCATAAACTATCCCGCCCATACCACGGTTGCACCGTTGACGTATTTGATCAACCATTCCCTAATTAGGCATATAGACATGTTTACTGTACCTTATCTCTTCTTCCGCAATGTCATTTTCTTCTATCTTAAGGTGGCACGAGCGAATAATCATGGTTTCCCCCTCAGCAGCACTCCGACGTAACCCTGTGGTGTGACGAGTGTTAATATGGTGTTAGCGATATGTATATTGATACCCCCAATTGATAGTTTAAATCATGATTCTTAAGCGATTTATCCCCAAGCTTTTGCTTCTTTTGCAGATACACAAGACTATCGCCGCTTCTCCTTATTGTTAATACCATGTCTGCAGCAGCAGCTCAGAATGCTGCCGATGCTGCAGGCCATCATGAACCAAAAGCTGTTGTATCCCTTGATGAAAAGCAAGAGGACGAACATAAGGAACATTATACCGGTAGTGTTCGAACGTCCACAGTCTCCGAGGATCAAGCTGGCGACAAGCCAACAGAGGAGGATCTAGCTACGCTCTCTAGAGTCTCTGGACCTATTCCATGGACGGCGTACACAATTGCTTTCGTTGAATTATGTGAACGGTTTGGCTATTACGGCTGCGCAATCATATGTAAGCTATCTCTTGAAACTATCAATGTTAACAACTGCTGAGAGACAACGATAGACGTCAACTTCATTCAGCATCCACTCCCAGATGGCTCAAACACAGGAGCCGGGCATTCAGGTCAATCCGGAGCATTGGATATGGGGCAAAGAGCATCCTTCGGACTAACCACGTTCAACAGCTTCTGGGCGTATACGACCCCCTTGCTAGGTGCCTATGTAGCTGATGAATATCTTGGTCGGTACAAGACCATCTTCTGGGCTATCTTCCTCGCAATATGTGGACATATTATCCTTGTGATTTCGGCCATTCCACCTGTTATCGTTCATTCAAAAACAGCTGTTGGGATTTTCAGTGTTGGATTAATCCTGCTTGGTTTAGGAACAGGATGCTTCAAGTCGAATATATCACCCCTTATTGCTGAGCAGTATAAGGAAACCAGATTACGCGTTTCCGTGGATCCAAAAACCGGAGAAAGAGTCATCCATGATCCGAACATTACTCTGTCTCGGATCTTCTTGTACTTTTATCTTATGATTAACGTCGGGTCACTCACTGGGCAGATCTCTATGGTTTACGTGGAGAAGTACGTTGGGTTTTGGCTTGCCTTCATGCTTCCAACTGTTCTATTTTGTTTTTGTCCCATTGTTCTTTTCGCATGCCGGAATAAATATCATCTTACGCCTCCTACGGGATCGATCTTGGGGAAGTCCGTTAAATTGCTAGCATATGCTACCAAAGGAAGATGGTCTATGAACCCGGCAAAAACGTAAGTCTCCCTGTTATGACTGGTACAAGGCCGATATTGTATCTAATATTCTCTTACAGGAGACGTAACATGCGTGATGAAAGTTTTTGGGAGGACATCAAGCCAAGTAAATTGGGCGCCAATAAACCAGCATGGATGGATTTCGACGATGCCTGGGTCGACCAAGTAGCCAGAGGGTTTAAAGCCTGCACAGTCTTCGCATGGATACCGCTTTACTGTATGTTCAATCAGCTCTATCCCGAAAATAGTCATCCTAACACTTCCCAGGGCTCGCTTATAACCAAATGAACAACAACCTAACCTCGCAAGCCGCAACGATGGAACTAAACGGCGTCCCGAACGATGTAATCAACAATCTCAATCCTCTCTCTCTTATCATCTTCATCCCACTTGTCGACAACTTCCTCTACCCTGGACTCCGCAAGCTTGGCATCAAATTCACGCCCGTCAAGCGCATCGCCTTCGGATTTATTCTTGCTTCACTTGCTATGGTCTCTGCTACCGTCGTGCAGTACTATATTTACAAGCTCGGTCCGTGCGGCAACCATGCCAACGACTGCGAGAATATTCCCGCGCCTATCAACGTCTGGGTACAGACGCTACCGTACGTGTTGATTGGCTTTTCAGAGATCTTCACCTCTATCACGGGACTGGAGTACGCGTTTACCAAAGCGCCGACGAATATGCGGTCACTGGTTACCGGGGTGTGGCATTTCCAGTCAGCCATCAGCAGTGCGCTTGGACAAGCGCTCGTTTCCCTAGCGGAAGATCCGTTACTGATTTGGAATTATGGTGTCGTAGCCGTACTGGCTTTCCTGGGAGGTGTAGGCTTCTGGTTGAGTTTGAAGAAGGTTGATGCCCGGGAGGATGAGCTGAATATGTTGCCGGATAGTACCTATATCGGGAAGGATAGGAGACATAGTTCTGCGAATGTGTAAAATAAATCTTAAGCAGATTCTGTAGACTTCTAGTCACGACAAATAAGTAATAAATAAGGACAATATTCCGTGAATGCGACTGCATATTAGCTCGTTAGACATCCGATTATACATGTAACAAACCATAACATCGCCTTGAAAATCTGCTCCACGTGGAACCAATACAGATGAGGCCCAAACGGGGTCCTCATCAAAAGCTCCAGCATCGATAGTGCCTTAAAACGTAATGCGTTGTACATAGCTGTTCCATCAGATTTGTCGATCAATCGAAAGATGTGCTTTTGATATTCGCTAATATTAACCATACATGTATTACAAGGCGTGACTATCATACAACGCGTTTGACCTATCTCTATTAGCCTCATTTGATAGAATGCCAGATACTACAAACTCACCTCAAAGAATCGCTTCAACCACCAAACCTGGAATATACCCTCTGCGCCCAGAACCATCAATTGAAAGATACTCCACCACTTAACTCTAGCGTTTGTGCTCTCAGCGGTATTCCTATGCGTTCTTTCACGGACAACAATGTAGGCTTGTTCGTCCTTGACCTGGGTGATAAGTTCCGACAGTTGGCGCACTATTTCAAACCTCCATTAGCAAACCGTTGTTTCGATTTGAATTGATGCTTGAGAATGTCACATACCCTCCTTCTCTAACGGATCTTGCGGCGCCTCTGACTCAGGCACATACACGATCCCATGGACATTGAAGCTGACTTCCTTGGTGTTCGCACTCCAATGCTCATTGCTGAAGCAATACGTCCATTTTCCGTCCAGATGTGCTGTAAAGGAGTGCTCGCCAGAAGATACTGCGCGCTCGTGCACTTGGAAGGAGTTCGAGGGCGTTTGGATCTGGTCACGTTAGCATTGCTGCCATAATAAACATAATTACCGTCACGGGGCTGTTTGGCCGAAAGAGATGGTGCGTTACCCAAAAATCGATATCCAAATTCCCACTCCCGCCAAATTCCCTGTCGCCGACCTGGAACGTGACCGTCATCTTGTCATCCGTGTGCAGGTTCTCGTGGAAGCATTCGCGCGTGTGCGCCTTCATCTGGATGTTGTGGGCCGATGATAGACCCACAAAGGCCGTAAGGACGGTTAGGCTTGAGAACAACATGACTGCGGTGGGTGAGGAAGAGGTGTTGTTGTCGGTGTGCTGCTCTCGTATATTCTCCTTTGCGTATTCAGATGCCACATGGAATTTTGGGATGTGCACGGGCCAACGCTTCTCCTTTTTCTAGATAGGGATTGCGGAGCGGAGGTCTTCTTTCTACCACAATGGTACGCGAAGTATAAATAACTTCATCAAAGTGGTGAATGATAAAACTTCCAAATAGCTTCGTTGTAATGAGTATCAGTATGCATGATAATGGGATAGTATACTAACTGTTACAAACTGGCTACCTGTTGTCAAAAATCCCATTAGCTCACTCAAGTAGTCTTTCATACAATTCAGATGGTAACTCTATCAACTTATCAGTTTTCCATCTCACTTATCTCTGGTCGCGTCATTACAAACAAAAAAGTCGCATCAAATGTTCGTTTCCACATGATTCCTGTGTTATGTCACGTTCACACAAACGCTCCAACGCGCTTTCCTTTACTGGCTCCTATAAATATATTTCCTCTATGCTTATTTCTCTCTCCAGCATCTCACCTCTCTTAGATTCATTCCACGATGTATTACATCCAAGAAAGAGGTAAAGTGCCACTTCCATTGACAGAGTCCAACACTCCAAGAGGAAGGGCACCGTCAACCGAATCAAACCAAATCAGCTTAACCTCACTCTTGCTCGGAAGGGGCATTCAAGACGCGGTGAAGAAGCCTAAAGGCCGGGTAAGTCTTTCAATACAATAGATGGAATGTTCAGGATGCTTTCTATCCCAATCGGTTCGCACCCGGCCCGACATCGGATTGATTGTTGTAATGGCATATCGAAGTTGCTTCCCAACAAACGTCATCATAGACATCTTATCATTAACGGCCATTCTAAGGTCACGTGCATTGCGTATCCACGCTAATCCTAATAGAAGTACCTCGTTGTCAGACATCGAAACCCAGGTGGCCTCAAGGCACCATCCCCAGCCGCAGACGCACCCGCTCAACCTGCAGAGGCACCAGCTGCCGAACCCGCTCCGGTAGAGGAGAAGAAGTCCGACGAACCGCCGAAAGAAGAAGATAAGAAATCTGATCCTCATTCTTTCACGGAAGAAGAAGACACCCAGCTTCGCGAACTGAAGGCATCCAACACCTCCTGGAAAGAAATCTCCAAGACGCTCGACAAACCCATAGGAGTGCTCAAGAAGCGCTTTCACGAGCTTGAGGCGAAGAACGAAACCCAAAGCAAAGATCCTGAACCGGACCCCAAAGCCGAAGCTGCGAAAGCCAAAGCGGAAGCGAAGAAAGCGAGAGCAGAAGAAAAGAAGGCAAAGGGTCTAGCGGCAAAAGCGGCCAAGGAAGCTAAGCAAGCGGAAGAAGAAGCAAAGGAAAAGGAAAAGGAAAAGGAAAAGGAAAAGGAAAAGGAAAAGGAAAAGGAAAAGGAAAAGGAAAAGGAAAAGGAAAAGGAAAAGGAAAAGG
>MU006096.1:908094-1102762 GCA_010093705.1 Patellaria atrata CBS 101060
AGGAAAAGGAAAAGGAAAAGGAAAAGGAAAAGGAAAAGGAAAAGGAAAAGGAAAAGGAAAAGGAAAAGGAAAAGGAAAAGGAAAAGGAAAAGGAAGAGGAAGCAGAAGAGATGCCTCGAACAGAGTCCATCGCCAAATGGGCCGATGAAGCAAAAGCAGCGACCGTGATGCCAGAGGCAAAGGCATCTTCGAAAGCGGGTTCCTCCAAAGCGGGATCAGCAACTATGGCCCCAACCGTCGTCACTCTCGAGGCGGATGAATATTTCAGTTTTGACGAGGTGAGTTAGCTACTCCTCAGTTGCGTATTTAGCGAACGAAGTGTTGATTTGAAGTAGCTCGTCCTCATAACAGAACTCATGCGTAAGGACTACTCGGGCCTCTGGCAGCGCGTCTCATCCATGTTCTACAACAAGACCGGCCGTCGTATCCATCCGCTCGACATCAAGGAGAAGATCACCGGGTCGTCGGAATGAGATTTCCTTGGACTCATTGTCAACCGGTGCTAACTTCAACTCTCTGCATGATCCGGAGTTCAACACCTATCTCACTGTCAAGTTTCGGTCCGCTCATGATATTGCGTCTTTGCAACCCCTTCGTCCCAACCTTTGAACCCGCTTTCACGAACGCATTCGGAATAATCCTCATTGAACTTCGACAACCCCCTTCGCTCATCATGTCAGCAGAATCCGTTACAGCTCAAATGGCCGTCTTCATGAACTCTTGCAACCACCCAGTCGACATAAATCGTGGCGTTAGTCGGTTTCAACCCAGATGTTTCCGTCGTGGTCGGTCTTTAAATAATTCCCTTACTTTCCTTCTCTCTTCTTCGGTTCTCCTTCTTTCTCTTTTCCGCTCCACATGAACTCTCGCAATGAAATGCAGCTCAAGGCAATCCGAGACTGGCTCGACAAGAATCCCATCCTCTATCTTTTTCAGCTTTCGACTTGCTCTCATGGAGATCCCGGCCGCCACAATCTTGGAAAGATGAAGGTAAAGCGAAGAGTTAGGAAAGGGGATTCGTTGGACGGTTCCCACGTCGTAGACGCATTGCTCAAGACAGCCCTGCAATGAGTCCTTCGTCTCTGTTCTTCCAGGTGGACAAGCATACCGTGCTGTGAGATGTAGGACACGGGATTAGTCCTAGGAGTTCTCAGTAGTCACTAGACAGATCAAATCAAATCAGTAATCCAATTTCTCTCTCTCTCTCTCTCTCTCACACACACACACACACACAAGGTGCACGTGAAAAAACCGTCCAATGCAAAGAAAATAAATATTCCCACCCGCCCCAGAGTCAAAGGTTCTAGATCTATGTCTAGCCTAGTGAATAAACAGACCATCTAGTAATGTAGCCTCCATTTCATGTCATGTCATGCCATGATCCTATCCACCGCCAGCAAACCAACCATTCCCCGGAACCCAGAAAAACAGGAAACCTACCGCCCGTCTGACCCTCCCTCATAGCACCCCACCAGCGGATCCCACTACTTCTCGCACTCCCCTAACAACCCCTCCCAAGGCCCCATCCGCAGCACCCCCCTAACCGCCCTCTCCGGCTTTTCCTTCCCCGCATTCCCAAGCACCCATCCCTTCACCCCCAAACTCCCCGGGATATCCCACTCGACCTCCCGCCCCGAAAAATTCAGCGCAACAACAAACTTCTCCCCGTCGGACTCTCTCACATACACGAAAACCTGTTCCGGATGACTCTCGTCGAGCATTCTGAAATCGCCATAAACGAAGACATCCTTGTGGCGTTTGCGGAACTCGAGGGTCTTTTGCCAGAACTGCCACGGGGAGAGGGTGGAGTCGGATTGGAGGGATACTTGTGCGTCAGCGTTTACGGCGGCGTAGTCGTCGTTGACGCGCATCCAGGGCGTCACGGTTGGAGGGCAGAAGCCGGCGTGCGGGGAGGCGGACCATTGGACGGGCGTGCGGGCGTTGTCGCGGGATTTGCGGTGCAGGATGCGGCGGGCGTGGGTGAGTTTTTCGGTGTCGTGGGGGAAACGGTGGACCATCCTGCGGGGGGGTTTTAGTGATGTTTCGGAAATCGGGGATGGAAGATGCGAAGAGGGGGGGAAGAGAGAGAGAGAGAGAGAGAGAGAGAAAGAGAGATTGGTTTGGGGATATCATATGATATGAACGTACTTCTTCCAGAAATTGACCGCCTCGACGTCCCTGTATTCCTCGATCGGCCATTCGGCGGGCATGTTGCGCATGCCTATTTCCTCGCCCTGGTAGACGAAGAGGGTGCCGCAGAGGGTTGTCTGCATGAGGGCGAGGAGCTTGGCGCCCATTTCGCGCCAGCGGTCCGAGTCGTCGGTATATCTGGACACGGAGCGCGGTTGGTCGTGGTTCTCGAGGAAGAGGGAGTTCCAGCCGGAGCGGTCGATCATGAGGCGCTGAAGGGAGTTGATGATGCGCTTGAGCTCCGGCACGGTCCAGGGGTGGAGAGTGAACTTCCAGTCGCCGGGGATGTTGTCGATATCGACGAGCTCGAATGCGAAGATCATGTTCAGCTCGCCTTCTTCCTGGCCGACGACGCGGAGGATCTCTTCTTCGTCGCGCACGAAGGGCATCTCGCCGACTGTGAAGGTGTCGTAGTGGCCCAGCACCTTGACTCGCATCTCCTTCAGCCATTCGTGCAGTCTAGGCCCGTTGGCGAAGTAGGAATGTCCGGACTGATATTCATGGTCTGCGATGAGGACTTCGGCGTCGGGGAATGACTGTACCTTGGAAATGAGGTTGATGACGTCCATACGGAAGCCTACGATACCGCGGTCGAGCCAGAAGCGTAGGACATCGAAGACCGCCTCACGGACCTGCTCGTTCTCCCAATTGAGATCCGGCTGTTCGGGAGTGAAGAGCGAGAGGTAGTATTCTCCGGATCCCTCGTCCCAAGTCCATGCGGAATTGGCCTCACCGAGGATCTGAGCCCAATTATTGGGGGGTAAACGTCTGCCGTCCTCAGCATAACGTGGAGGCTTCCAAATGTACCAATCGCGCTTGGGGTTGCTCTTAGACGAGCGGGACTGTAGGAACCACTCGTGTTGGTCGGATGTGTGATTCACGACCAGATCCATGACCAACTTCATGCCGCGGGCTTTGAGCTCGGCGATGAGTCTGTCGACATCCGCCAGTGTGCCGTACATGGGCTGTTCGCGGGTTTAGCAGGGGAGAATTTGTGGAGGGGGAAATTCGGGGAATTTACGTCGATGTCTTTGTAGTCGGAGATATCGTAACCCATATCCTTTTGAGGACTCTTGTAAACTATTAAACAGGTTAGCTAAAAAAAAAAAAAAATAATAAAAATAAAAATAATACATATATATATATATAAAAATTATATATAAAAAATATAAAAAAATATTTAAAAAAGAAAAATTAATAAAAAAATAAAAAAATAATAAAAAAATAAAAATAAAAATAAAAATAAAAATAAAAATATTAAAAAATTAAAAAATTAAAAAATCAAAAAATCAAAAAATCAAAAAATTGCTTGGAGTTGCTTCGTAGGGCTACTTACTGGGAGAGACCCATACTATGTCGACTGGACGACGAGAAACAGTCAGTATAGGGAACAGAAAGCTCTTATGGAGGGGGGAGGGAGGGGGGTGTGGAAAATCGAATTCCATTACCTCCCAAATCTTTCAGGTAGTCAAGTTTCTCGGTGATGCCATTGACATCTCCCCAGCCGTCGCCATTAGAATCATTAAACGAAGCAGGATAAATCTACGGAAATTTTTATTAGAGCTCTGAACGGGCCCCCAGCAAGGCATTCTTCTGGCAAAGCTATATAGTTACAGACCTGATATACAACTTGTTCTTTCCACCATCTATGCTGATCTACACCGGCAGGAGCCATTTTCAAGGTAAAAATTGAATAGGATTTTCTAGGGCAATAGGGAATAGGGAATAGGGAATGTTGAGTAGTGGAGGAAGAGGTTGAATTATTTAAAGGTATCGAAATAATTTGTGCTTTATCAGTGGAAAAGGTACCGGTACCAAGAACGCTAGCACCCGGTGGCAGGCGTCATAGGTACTTTTTTTTTTTTTCGTTGTGCTGGTCGGTACACGTGAGACAAGGAATTTACAGCGAAGATTCAATCCCTTACTTATTCTCAGTTATCCTTCAGGTTATGCCATATGCCAGCCATGTTAAGGGAAGTCAAGGCAAGACTCCCTTGCTCTTGCGCCGATTCTAATGCACGAAGAGGATTCAATCCCGAAACCGGCCATCGTTCACTGACGGTGGCGCCAGTTGTTGTTCGGAGTTCACGATCGTGATACTGACACACTTTTGACACCGCTGCTTTGCCTTGAAAGCCGTGTGATGTCCACCTCACAGTCATTCTAGGCGCCACCCCTTTGCATTGGAAATTTGCTATTAAGATAGTTCTAGAACGGAAAGAACGATCGTCGGGTGATTGCTTCCAATTTTCCACCTTTCGGCAAGTTGAGCATGTCAAACGTCATGAAAAAGTTCATTGTCACGATGCCCTAGAAATAGTGGTAAGGCGGAGAAAGGAGAAAAAGGATTTCAACTGCAAGCAAACAATAGATCGACCCTTTCTCGCCTTCCACCCCTGCTTCCCGTGCGTGATTCCCACCCCCTTCGACTATTCAACGAATCAATCAGTTCTACCGTAAAAGGTAATAGCTACTCACGATAGTTTCGCTTGTATCCTCCACTTCCTTCCCTCCACGTCCTTCCCTCCACGTCCTTCCCTCCACGTCCTTCCCTCCACGTCCTTCCCTCCACGTCCCTTCCCTCCACGTCCTTCCCTCCACGTCCCTTCCCTCCACATCCCTTCCCTCCACGTCCTTCCCTCCACTTCCTGCTGCCTCCACTCTTGTCCACCGCCCCTTCCCCCTCCCATATCTGACGGATGTTCTCCCGAGACCGCACACTTTTCCACTTCCTTAAACAAGGCATCCAGCCATCTAAGGGTCAAGGTCCTTTCAACATTCTTCAGCCACGCTAGAACCCAATTGTACCCGCGGGACAGCTACTCTTCCGCCAGATCGTTGCTTCCGTGACTTACTTTAGCTTTCTCTTATAACTAATTTGATAAGCTGAGTACCTGCTTCAGCGTAGCTGACCCCCCTTTCATGCTGATAATCGCTGACCTTACGGCTTACGCACCATGATTTTATCTGCCCCACATTCACCCCCACCAACCCACTTCGCAAAGTCTCCTAAGGGTAAGAGTATCGTACCTTAGGAACTGGATGGATGCACTCCAGATGCATTGAACGGCAAGGCAACCGTGAGGTGGCAATGGAATCGTTAAAAGGTAGCTGTCATGCTAATCACGGATTCACGGCAACAATCCTCGTTATTCAAAAGAAAATCTTTCCGTGACACCTTCGCAAAACTAAGATAAGCTAGCTCGCGAAACGTATCAAGTACAAAACCTTTATTCTGTCCTCTACGTTGTTCAATTGCTTTTGAGAAAAAGGGATTGGAACCACTGCGTCCCTTGAACGAAGTTATCCGGGAGCAATCGCCATTGCTTGGTGAAAAACAGAGATGAAGAAGGGTCAAGTGTTGAAAGATCGGACAGCTGTCTTAGAGACGACTGGAAAGACATCGTAGAACCATTGAGAGTAAATCCCCAGGGAAGAGCATTTGAGGCCTAGGTGTATTCCCAGCTCAAGAGTGTTGGAACAATATCGGACGATATCAGTCTATGTCAGCCAGAAAAATGAGACGACCGTATATAAAAATCGAACCCGGACGTTATAACATACTGTGTCAACTCTATATAAGATCAAACTTGAAATGGTGAAGAGCGTGGAAACTCGTTACCAGTGAGCTTAAGGAGTATGCAAAAGTACGCATATACAGCAAAAGAAACCCAAAATTGAACCCCTCAACAACCCTCGGCACACAAACGGACAAAAGAATGAATGGGATGCTGATTGATTTGGAAGTGGGAGGTCAAAGAACGGGCTGTCCTTGTCCCCCGTGAGCCGCAACGCAAGCGTGACGTTTGGGACAAAAGGAATCCTTAAGGTCGGAAAGGGAATCTGTAAACCGCGGGCTCGCTTCCCCAAGGAGTATCCCATCCGATCATCCATCCCGCTCCGCACTTCTACACCTCGCCGACAATAAACGCCACGATAAAGTTTGTCTCGAACTTTAAGCACCCACACCTTCGTCTATCGTGAACAGAAATGCTGTGTTTCGAGCGGAGAAACATGGGCACCACCTCGTGCAGATGTGGCTGCTGTCGGTGAAGGGTTTTGAGGTGCCTAGGCGTCAGGAACACGCAGGTGAGTGGGTTTCCAGATAATAAGCGAGATATGAAGCAGACGCAAAATAGAGAAGATATGTAAATAGAAACATCGTACTGTACTGTAGCTCCCTTGGAGGCCGTGGAAGCTTTGTACGACGACTGAAAGGTCTGGAATACGTACGAGTTATCGTGATGCGATCATTACCATGCGGACAAGAAAAAGCCCACATACACTGTCCTATCCTGTACCGTACTGCACAATATCAACAGACTTTGATCCCAGCTACCCCGATATCAGTTTTCCACCTCAAATCATTACAACCTGTACGATTATAACGTTATGAAATCTGCCTCATCTAATAGTATCCTTTTTTTTTGGATTCTTATCTCTTGAAATCAACTTCCTCCACCTACTCTTCTCTTTCCTCTCCCCTTTCCCGGGCATCTCGCCTTCCCCGCTGCGCCCATTTGCTGCGCTCGTTTCACTTCTGATACCCGTGGGTTGTCGGAAGGGTATCGGTCGGCCACTTTCATCGTACATAAGGTAACCAGCACCGGTTATTTCGTACTCAGCGTCGTGCTCTTCCCTGGACTGGACGTCTTTCCCGCTCCGCCCGTTTGATGGCCAAGTCGGTGCGGGCGGAACCCTGTCCCTCGCAACTTGTGCGTTCCTAGCGAGTCGCGAGGCGACGGAATCGAGGTAACTTGCATCGGCCCTCGCGGAGACTTCCTCGGCGTAAGATAAGGACTTGTCGAGCGGGGGATGACGGCTTGCATATTGATCGACAGGGCTCAGCGTCGGAACCGAAGGGGGAGCCGTAGGTATCAAGGGTTGTTCAACCAACCGATTTGTTGTGCCGTCTGAGCCGTATGTCTTCTGCGGTTGCGCATGCGCTTTATCGTTGGCGGTGACTCCGATTGCGCCTATGGACAAATCGGCACTTTGTGATTGTCGACCGTGGCCTCGCTTATTAAAGGTGTTATCTACTATACTTGCGAACTGACCGACTGAGCTCGTCGGAGGCGATACCGGAATCTTCGGGAATCCTGGACTCGGTGGTCTGGGAGCATTCTCTCCCAGGGTAATGGCTGATCGGCTCCGCTGATGGGAACTAGCTACTGTGCTTGATCCTTGAGATTGCGGTGAAGATGGAGATGGTGATTTGGATCGAGCTCGATTCGAGTATGTCGAGTTTCTATCAACTTGATTCGGCTCAAGACTTCGAGGGCCTTTAGATGAATCGGGCTATACCAATGTAAGTTCGTCGATCTGCATTTAGGAGATTACTCTTCAACTTACAAAGTTTGCATTTTCCTGGATTTTTGCAATGTACCTCACTAGAGCGAGTTCAAGAAGGTGGGAAAGCTGTTCAACAGCCGATACCCTCGTGTAGCCGTCTGGAATTGTTTTGCAGTCGAAACACTCCCTATCAACCATTGGTTTGTTGCAAGTGTCGCATGATAAACATTCCGAATGAGTCGTAAGCTTGTTCTTCCGAAAACACACCCCATCGACTATTCTTTTGCAGCGAGAACAATGATCTCCTTGACTATCGGTCATATATCCCGACATCAGTCTCATTATGTCATATTCATTTAAGATGGTGCGGTTAAGCTTCAACACGTCGATGAAACTACCGACATACTGTTCAGAGAGCATTAGGTTCTTGAAGAGTAATTTGTCCAGCGAGCTTCTTAGAACGTGACCAACTTCACCTGTGAAAACCTTCAGAATCGACAAAACCCCAGAATCGATCTGGGGTTCTGGAGATCCTTGAATGGAATACCAGGGTGCCGCTTCGACCAACTTTACACTTGATTCGTAGAAAGACTTTGCGTCGCCCAACATTGAATCACCTGAAAGGAGATTAGCATGTATACTCGTTGTACATATTAGTATTCAGATCTTACTGTTCAGCTCGCCGGTTGTACCGATAGCCTTTAGGAGTGAACTGGCCATACAGACGATCTCACATATGGTAATAACCCATTCCCTATCCGACCTTGTAATAACGCTGCTCTTGAATAATCCTTGCAAAAAGAGCTTTTTACTGTAATTTGCGTAACTCTCCAAATTAACGTGATATGTAGAGAGCGTAGTCCAGACCTTCACACTGATCTTCCGTACGCGTTCCATATAAGACTGAAGCGCATCAACGTCCATAGATCGTGCTCTATCTTTCCCAGTGGTGCCCGTGATTTCTTCGACTAGCTTCACGTCCCATTTGTTGAAAATAGCATAACACTCAGGATGCCACGACTCTCCACGTACTTCGACAAACTGCTTGAGGATAGCAGTTCCGCATCCAGGACACATGTCGACAACTTCTGATACGTAATGAAGAAAACAGTACATTTTAGAGTCACCTTCGTAAAAGGTCTCGTCTTCACCGAAGATCCTTTGGCAATAATTGCATCTAAAATGCTCGGGGTGGAACTTTGCGCCGGCAGGGATATTAATGTAGGTCGCGCGTAATGCTTGTCCACAGTCATGACACAGAAGGTCCAAACGGCGGAAATAATCGATCTCACACAGCGGCAATTGACCTTTGGTGCCTGGGTTATTGATAGGAATGAATTTCTCACTGAGAACTCGTTGACAGTCCTAGAACAGATAGCATGTATGAATAATTTTTGGACTTCAATTGAGTTGATGGGGATAATGAGAGTCCACTCACAGCACATGCAAAGCAGTTGAGATGATAATTCATCCCGAGAGCGAACACATAATCCTCGTCAATGTTCGAATGGCACGAGCTACATTCTGTTTTCCCCGACTGGTACAAATGGTTAGTTGCCGAACTTTTCGGGTCTAGGTTCTTTGACTTACATTATCAGCATTCGTATTCTGAATAACCACAACCTCACTCTCCAGCAGATTGGCTATCTTCTGTTGTAAGATTTCTAGATTTCTCCCATACTGTCCGCCCTGAGGGACTTCCTTTGTAATTTTATCTAAATTTGCTTGCGTCACGTTATTTAACGTGTCAGCTGCACTATGTGCAGGAGATTGAGGGGTTTGGGGTGATAATGTTTGCTGAGAGTCTCTTGGTGAAGGATCCTGTGAAATGAGGACTTCCTTTGACTCAATCGCTTCTTGAGTCTGGATCTGTTGAAGGAGCATCAATGAAGCAGAACTTTTATGCGAAACTACATCTTCAACCGTAACTGGCGCTTCATCATTGTCGGTGGGTTCTACTATTAGCGGTATAGAATCTGGTGCGACCAACGTATTTTCTATGTCATTTATTACCTCAACGTTGCCGACTGGAACATGATCGTCTTGTGTAAATATCGAGTTTTCAACAGTGAAAGCTGCAGATGATTGCGTGGGACTATCTGCCGAGGTCGTTGTTAGATTGGAATCAACCTCAAGCTCCAGGGGGCTTTGCTTTGGATTTGCAATTGTTATCGAAGCTCCGGTCGCTTGTAAGGATTCATTCTCATCTGGCACCCCGATTGAAGTTGTCGCAGGACCAGAGGGTGTCACAAAGCTCTGGCGTCCATGGTCGACGGTTTCATGCGGTACAAAGATAGACTCTCTGTCACTCGCGAGGGCACCATCGCTGGTTTGGATTGAATAAATACTTTCAGCGGTATCTCGGTCATCCTTACAGCAGGTTCCCGTGAATAAGAACCGATTATCCTCGTCGCGATCTGTCTCTTGGATATTATCAAATAAAGTTCTTGCCTTCCAGCGATGATCTGGCTCCTCTTTGAGCATGTTCTGAATCCACTGATATGGCTTTTCTAGGCCATGGTAACCTGGGCTTGACCTGACTTTATCATACCAGGAAGAAATCCCGTCAATGTTGCGACAGTAGCATTTCGATCTTCCACCTTCGGTAAGAAAATGCTTCTCCATGCTTGACGATGTGTTTCCAGCAAGTACAGACCATATTTCGAGAAAGACGCAGCCGAGACTCCAAATATCGGCGCTGGAATTACGACCCCGGTATTGAGCAATCTCTGGTGGGCAGTACTGAGGAGTGACACTCGTTGGGCCGGTTGAAGTACTCTGCCCTACCTCAGACCAATCTCGACATATGCCAAAGTCGGTTATCAAAACTTTGTTGTCCTTGACGAGTACATTCTATTGTCCAGTTAGACAGTATATATCCGGAAGAGGGACTAAACCCACTTGAGGTTTTATATCTTTATGTCGAATTTCCATTTTATGTAAGTAGCTTAACGCAGCAGCCAGACAACCAAAAAATGTTCGCACGAAAGACTGTTTTGCAACAATTAAACTCTCGGACTGCAGGAGTTCCTTCAAGCTACAATCTGCAACTGGAGACATAATGATTGCAACGTACCTAGAGTTAAAAGTAAGCTTTAGGAAATCAGAGACGGAGCTCGAGTGTTCTAACTTTGGGTCAGTATAACTACCAATCAACTCAATAATATGATGGTGAGATAACTTCTTGAGTGCACCCAGTTCTCGTTCAAAAGTCTGGAGCATTTCATGATCCCTTCGGAAAGTGCGTCCTCTCGGTATCAACTTTCTTGCGTACTCTTTCCAGCTGATAGTGCTCATTACCATATCGACATAACCAGAAGCTCCCTTTCCCAATTCCGCACATTTTCTTAGAGGGACCTGGTTCGGATCTTTAAAATGCCTGTGTCGATCTCTTCTCTCCACGTCCAGGGCCTTGCTGAGAACTAGACTTTGCGCATCGATGAAATCACAATCGCCCGATTGACTCAAGACGTCCGGAAGAGTGGTAAAACTGAAGGGGAACGAAACATCCGTAACCCCTTTCTCTAAGAATTTGTCGATAGCGGCTAACTGATTGATGACGCGCAATACGGTGTAGATTCTGGGAATGCGACTCCATGCTTCCCTTCCATTCCGAGCGAGAATACTAGAGATATTTCTTAGGTCTTTCTCGCCAAACGGCTTGTACGCTTCTAGTGAGAATGGTCCTCCAGAAGGCGCAAACCAGGCTAATAGAGCTTCGTCGACATCTTCAGGTGCCGTAAGCGCTGATCTCGTGGCCTGCATTCTATAGTGTTAAGGAGGCATAGGCGTGTGCTTAGTCTATCAAAACTCGACAAGAGATCGTTCTGATGACCATTTCACATCTTTCTATCGCCATTACCGTCCTCGTCATAGCGATGATAAACGAAGACAAATCATGGCAAGCTGAAGTTGAAGAGTGCAAGGCTCGAGGCATTGGGATTCTAGATCTGCAGGCTTTAAGCAATCTCGGCCCTACATAGTAAACACATTTTGACTAGCAGACGGCCATTGGTGGAAAGCACCTGGGAGGTAAGCGGTAACATTCGCTGAGGACCTATTGGTAGTATTAAATATTATCTAAGGGTCAAGCAAATTCTGGTGGTTGTTTCGGGTCGTGGGCGACCTTTGTCTGGGGGTCAAGACTCGTTGAACCGTGAGCTTCGGGTCAAAACCTAAGCTGGAAGCTCCCATCTGAGACGCCTCCCTCAGCCTCATCGCTTAATCGATGAATCGTGAGCTTGGTAGTCTAGCGAAGGTCCTCCCAAAACGATTCTTGAAGAGTTGAGTAATATAGAAAGTATGAAGTATGAGGTGGACAGAAGGAGAAAGTAGACGGAAGATGTGAGATTTGAACTTGGTAATAAGGTAGGGGATAGATGCTTAATAAGGTAAGAACGAGATGGCTCTGTGAAAGAACCTCTGGATCAACCCTTTTGCTACTAATCCCTGAGGTGGTCTCTCCAGTACTCCGTACCTTACTGTCGCAAAGTACCTAGGGTACATCCATGATTTCGATCACTCGTCGGGTGCACTATATTCAGTCATGGTATATAAAAATGAAAGACAAAACCGGAAAAAAACTCACAAAACAACTCCGAATGGCAGGTTTGCCAACATCTCAATGGTACATTAAACATACCTTCTCAGGAGATTCTAAAGTGTCTATTTAATGAGATGCACATCTATCATACAATAGTTCCAGCCATTCCAGCCAGCACAGCAGCACCAATGATACCTCCATCTGTCGCCTCCCTTAGGACGACTCTTTTATTTTCATTTTTAACTGAGCCATGCTTTACTAGGTTGTCTATCCAAGCTTGGCAGGTCTCTAGGAATTCAGGATACCACTGAATTGTGCTGCCAGTATAAGGGACTACAAGCTCTTCCACACAACCTGTACTTGTACCTGTGGGTCCCTCGCTGTTGAAAGGAGGTTGAAGGGTTCTATGTTTATCTAGATACGCTCCCTCTGGATTGTCCATTCGGATTTCACCAACGCAGGCCAGGAGACCCACAATAGCTGCTGCGATTAAGGCACATGACCGAACTTGGACTTTCTGTGCGATGAATCGGAGATCGTCTGCTAATTGATCCGTCCAGTAGGGGCTCTCTGAGTCGGACGGAGCAGGAAACATCTCATTCAACTTATCTCTAAGGTTTGAGAGCGTCTTATCTGACGGAGCGACTTCGGTTGCTAAAAATGTCGTGGTAACTGCGTTCTTATCTAGAAATTGTGGTGGAATATCTCCGGTTGCTTTGACGTTCGATAGATGCTCGACTAGTATTAGCCGTACTATCTCACCTATATAGCGCCCGGCGGTCATATATTCGAACGGTTGAAATCCAGGAGCCTCAGAATTTTTATCTAGTTGTATATCCCAAGTTGTCATTATTCCTAGTTCACGAAGCGGCACATCGGTACCCCGAATCGACCATTCGGTATTGATGACAACCTTAGCATTATCAGAGTCGGATCCGACTGGTAAATGGAGAGATTTGGCTTTCGAGGAATGAAGGGTAGTCGGTCTCATAGGTACTGTCGCATTCGTTCCAGTGCCAACTATCAACCCCATCACAGCATGGCTGTTGGGGGAAGCTTTTGTTGTGTATGCTAGGGACGCGAAGGTAGCGACTGTATCATTTGCAATGGCTGCAATACGCAGTCCTGGAAGTTTAGTGACCCTCCTTTTCTTATTTGAGTGTCCGTCTTTGTCATGAGAAGAACTTCCGTTAGTAGCAGTGTCTTCACAATGCCGGGCATATCCTCCAAGCAGCATCTTACCCAAGTTAAGGTCCGAAGTGATCGCAAATCCCTTTCCCATGGGCATCAAAGTTGCTTCTGACATAGAGGTCTGGCTAGGGTACAGTTAGCGATTGACGAACTCAGATTGTCAACATGACTAAAGTTACTGAATATCCTGAAGACAGTAAAAAGAGATGGTAGGAGTACATGTATGAGAGCAGGCTATCCTACGTCATTGGGAAACTGAACGTGATACCAAGAGGTATTTCATCCCCCAGTACATGTTCATCCAGTTCAACCCCTGAGAGGCCAACTATTGCCTCTTCTACAACCTCGGCAATACAATCGCCTATCCAGGTAAATAGATCCTCTGCCTGATCCATCTTGAGATGCTACAAGCGAATTAGCATCTACTCGAGATATGCTGTAGAAGTTTGAGAGGGAATGTGCAAAAGCGGCAACGAAGGAGATATAAACAAAGGCATGGAGAGATGCACGTACATTCTCAATAGGCCATGACTTTTCATGGGATCGCCGTATCTTTGGTAACGGAACAGTATCAATAAGTGCTGCCATTCCAGAGGGTACGGCTCCATCTTCTCCGAGAAGCTCGACCAAGCCAACCCTAAGGTTGGTGCCCCCTACATCGATAGCTATGAACTTCCCTCTCTCATGGCCAGTTGGTAGTGTAGTAACGGGAGTTGTAAGGAAATGGTCTGTTGAGGTTTTGGCTAGTCGCGTAAAGGTCTGGACAAACTTGCATGCTAGAACATGCAGGTCCTTTTCATTAATTCTTCGGCTGAGAGGTTCAAGCAGATGGGTAATATGGTACTGCCCCTCCCATACAATATCACTGGATTTTCCCTCCATGTTTTCAGAACTTGGACGAATTGATGTAAAAGCGATATTGGAATTTGGATGAGAGTTTAGCCGCCATACACAAATTTCAAGGAGAATTACAAGTGATTTGCGTTGCAGGACGCTTTCCCCGGGGAGCAAGGGTGAGTCAACAAGGTGTTTGGCTAAGCAGAAGGGAAGATTCGTAGTGATGAATATACAGCTAGATAAAGAAAACTGGGGATCCAGAAAAGGGGAACAAGTTAGAGATATATATGAAGCGGCAGGGTTGTGTCCTAGAGTAAACTGCTGTGCTAATGTAACGGTAAAGAGGACAACAGGGCGGAGTGCAGATCACCAAATTCGATGGAGATAGAGGATGAAGAGAAAAGCAGACCTTCTTGGGTTATTTACTCATGTTTCCGCTTGCTTGGAATGTAAGGATAATGAGAACGGAAAGGATCAAAATCTGAAATGGATGTATGATAATAAGGTGTTTGGGTATGCTGGGCAAAACTATTTGGCTGGTTCAGTTACCAGTGGGGGACTTTCAAGGCACAAAGCCGTCCCTTGATGCCCCCAATTCCGCGCCCTATCCCGCCCGCCGTTAGCTGCAACTCCCCCGCATGCATCAAAATCGCGATTTGCATCATCCACTCAAGCTCCCGGTCCAACACTCTCCATTCTGGATCTTTGATATTGCTCTTTGACGCTTGTCTATACCACCCCAGCCATGGAACAAGATAAAGTTACAGCACCCAGCACCATGGACCCAAAACAACCTCTCGTCCCTCAAACATCGGAGGAGATGGGTTCATCATTTCAATCACGACCGTCGTCAACTAGCCGTCGTATGCAGAGATTCCACATAGCAGCCATCGTCTTCGTACTTGGCCTATACATTCTTGCGAGGAGATTTCACTGTGATCATCCTGACTCCGATGAACATGGTGCGACGACCAAAGTACCGTTGGAAGTCCATATAATGTAAAGTCTTTATCATATGTAGAGAGAGTATCATGAATTAACCCAAGTATAGGTCGAAATGTCCGGATTCCAAGGCTTGTCTAGAGGAACTTGTTGTCCCAACTATGGCGAATGTCTCTGATAAAGTGGATTTTACTCTTTCATACATTGGAACGTACGTAAATGACTTCAACCTTGGATTCATGTTGCCACTCCTTTCTTCCGTCCCTGGTTTTTCTACGATATATCTGATCTCTATCATAGACCCACCAATCACGATGACGGTGTATCTTGTAAACATGGACAAACTGAATGTCTCGGCAACATCCTCGAACTATGCGCTGCCTCCTTATACCCTTCACCCAAGATATATCTGGGGTTCACATATTGCTTAACCCGGAAATACAAGTTGATACCGGATCGAGATCTAGTCCACGACTGTGCCCTCGAACACGGTATCAGCTTTGACAAGCTTAACGACTGCGCGAGCAAAGACGACGGGAGCTTTGGTATCGACCTGCTGAGAAAGAGTGTGGAGAGAAGTGCACACGCCAACGTTTCCACAAGTTGTACAATCAGGTTGAACGGAAAAGTGAGATGTGTACACGATGGAGTCTGGAAAGACTGCGATAAAGGTCATAAGGTTACAGACCTAGTTGATGATATTGAAAAGTTATATAAGGAGTTAAGACAGACTGGGGAAGACTTCTTTCTTTAGATGGCAGTTTTAAGGTTCTTTTTATGATAAGATCAGTACATATAAACAGGCGTTTTGGTTGACTTTCTGGCGCAGGTTTATACCTACAGGGTATGTACCTGGGATAAAGAGATGGAGTTCAGAGTTGTGGAGTCATAGTCACTATGTGATACTGTACTGTACATATTGTTATACTTCATCCCGTATGCATTCCAAATGCGGATACGATATTCAAGATCAACCTATCCAGACATAAAATCCGCAATACCGTCCACCTCAGGCATGACTCGCTGATGGGAAGCAAATCAACACAAGCTCATGCAGCAGGGAACAGGCGTTCGTGAAATTTTCTGCTTGATGAGCTGTCAGCCCTTCGCAATCCCAATAAGCTCAACATCACCCACAAGATGGAACGCCCCCTACTTTATACACTCTCTATTCGGCAATCTCAATCTCTCATACTTTCTTGCTACAGCTTACAGCTAATCCAATCTCTCTTCTGACCTACAATGGAGCTGCGTCTTGAAGCTCTTTAAGCTGCCCCGCATTCGTCCGCAGCTTGTGTTGAGTCGAGAAGTGCTACCCCTCCCTCGAAGCCTCAAGATCCAGGACCGTATAAACATATAAAAAAGGTTTATAGGAACAGTGAAGTAAATCACTAAATAGAACCGTATAAACCTCCTCCCAATCACCGTATCCAACAACAACCTAATCCGGACCTCAGATCAACAGAGCCTATTTACACCCACAATGACAACCATCGACCCCACAACCGACCTCCCCTACCCTCCCGATGCGATCCACCGCATTCTCTACCTCTGCCCACGCGTCCACGTCTACAACATCCCCCCCCTCTCCTCCAGCAAAGGGTACACCGCCGCCTCCTGGACCGCCAACAACAACGCCGCCCAGATCTTCACCGCACGGCTCCGACTCCTCGAGACCGCAATCCCCCTGTCCACGTCCTCGCAAACCCCCACGCAAACCCAAGAGAAGCTCTCAGTAACGCTCCTCCTCGAGGATCCATCCAACGGCTCCCTCTTCGCCGCAAGCCCCTACACCAACCCCGCCGCCGTTCAACAGGCTCTCGACTCCTCCCGCTTCTTCGCCATCACCGTCGTCTCCGGCCGCCGAAAAGCTGTCCTCGGCCTCGGCTTCGAAGACCGCGCCGAGGCCTTCGACTTCTCCATCGCGCTGCAGGATGCTCGCCGCGTCCTCGGCTTCGACCCCCCGAGCCAAGCACCCGGCAGCGGCCGCGGCAAAGAAGAGAAGAAGGAGGACGTGAAGCGGGATTGGAGCTTGAAGGAGGGGGAGACCATTACTGTGAGCCTGGGGGCGAGGGCGGGGAGGAGGAAAACGGGGGAAACGCGGAATGGTGCCGGGAGTGATGAGAATGCGCTGTTTTCGATAAAGCCTCCTCCGGCGCATGGAGCTGCGGGAGGAGGGGGAGGATTGCCGTTCCTGCCGCCGCCGCCGAGTGCGAGCGATGTGAAGAAGGATCGAAGGCGGAGTCGGCAGAGCTATGAGGCTTTTGAACCTCCTAGGGAAGAACCGCGGCAACCGCAGCAGTCGTGGCAGACGCAGAACGCAAAGGACTTAGGGTTCGATGACGGGGAGTTTGGAGAGTTTCAGTAGCGTAGCGAAGAAAAATTAATCCTGAGGGACGGCTTAGCTTTACATATTATTATACAGTATCTTGGTACAGGCAGATTTAAACGCTCCAGATGCCTAACATGCCGTCCTTCCTTCCCTCGACTAGGTACCCGTCCTTGATTCTCACTCTCTCGATTACACTCGAGGGCCCACCTTCGTCCTCGAGCGCGCCGGGACCGCAGTCCCAGTGCCGGCCGTCGGTCTTGTCATAGATCTTGACGACGTCTTCCCCAGCTGTGGCGGCAATACGACGTGCGTCGAACATCATACTTGTGATTGGGTGATCGTAGGCGAAGGCGTCGTAGATGGAGCCGGTACGGAGGTCCCATATCTATATGAAAAGTCAGTCACATATACCGTGCATTATGCGTAGCTGAGCTCACTCTGATACTCCTATCCAAGCTTCCCGTGACCAAATGAACATCGTCAAATTGCAGAGCCGTGACTGGCCCAGTGTGACCTACGAGACTCCTATGTACTTGGCCACTCCTCAGATCCCACAGCCGGACCATACCATCCGCTGTACCACACGCAAGAGCTGCTTCAAAACACTGCAAAGCGCCGACGAAGTCAGCGGTCGCGTCCGGTAGACGACCAGTTTGCCGCCATTGACCCTCTTGTGATCCTAGAGTAGCAGTGGCCTGAGCAGCAGCCCATAGCACGTCCAAGGTCTGTACGCAGCGACCCTTTTCCAGATCCCACTGCCTCAGCGTTTTATCCGCTGATCCGGAGACGAGGGTATCTCCCCTAAAATGTAGTGCAGTGATCTCCGCCACGTGAGCTTCTAGAGAGAACATCGGACAGTCTTGCATACTAGTAGGAGGAGGTGGAGGAGGCATATCATTCGGGTTCTCGAAGCTGAGCCCGTCATCTTCCTCCTCGTCCCCATCTTTGTTGATTCTGTTGGAGTCTTGTGGCGCATATTCAGCGCGACTTAGATCCCATAGGCGAATAGATGCATCCATTCCTCCAGTTGCAACGATATTGTCTTCTACTTGAAGGCATCGGACAGAAGATAGATGGCCTTCTAACAAGCCCATGCAGCGGCCTGCGTTTAGATCCCATACTCTTACTGTATCGTCTAATGCTGCGGTAACGGCAGTTCCAAAAGGGATATCGAAGTCTAATGCTGTAATCATGTCATTATGTGCCTGTATTTCCTTGATTCTCGATCCCGGTTCTAGGTGCTCATGAAGGATGGGCATTGATATACGCCTGGTCTTCCTCCGCTTGGCTCCAGGGCGTGGTGACGGGAGTTTCTGATATATAGATTCAGACATGAACTCCGGGCTCCCAGGGTCACTATCCGTGTCTGCGGTTGGCGTTTTCCGTGCCAGTGCAGCAGTATCCTCCAATTCTTCCTGCAGATCATCCAGCTTACTATCTACGTCGTGTAATTCATGTTCTAGGTCCACCTCTTCTTGCTCCAGTCCAGCTAGCCTATCCAATACTATCCTCCGCATTGTGTTCAAATTCGATATCTTGTTATCTATTTCCTTTATTTCTGTTGCACACATGTTCTTACGGACCTCTAACATCTCCAACCTATGACTTAAGCTATTTTTCTCATTCTTTAAATAAGAGAGTGCAGGTGGAGTATCTGGGTCTTCGCCACCATGCTCCAAGAGTTTCTGGCCATGAGAACTATGTCTGCCATGCCGCTGCCTCTTTGTTTGTTGATCTTCCGGTAATGTTGCTTGAAATCCTTGGAATAGAGAGTATATATTTCTATCTTCAGGTATATTGAACAGTAGCTCGTCGGGTAGGTATGTCAACGCTCTATGTTGGATTTCAGAGACTAATACCTTCGACCTTACAAGCTCTCGAGGTGTTGTCTGAGTGAAGGAAAATACAGAGCGCTGCATGAGAGGACGACGTAGTTCTCGGTGTAAGTCTCCGAGAGCATTATGATAGTGATGCCCGACCCCCGTATCCCCAATGATATGTCCCGCAGTGGCCGATACCTTTCGACCGAAAGCTTCGATCTGCCGGGTCTGGTAGTGGATTAGCCACCACCCACAACCTGCAGAGTAAACCTTACATTGATACTACTGATTAGGGACTCATTTTGGTCCTCTGGTGGTGTTACCGGTCGAGCTGATCTACCTCTAGTCGAAGAGGACTCATTGTCAGAGCTTGCCATAGGCGAAGCTAATCCGGAAAGCAAGGCTGGTTGCTGTAATCAAGGTTATAGAAAATTAGAAGAAGAAATCTGAATCATTGCTGGACGGATAGGATGAAATTTGATATTGATATCCTTTTTTCTTTTCGAAGGGAGTCGCGTGTTGAGCTCTTGTGACGAGTGCTCCTTGGCGGGTGGTTGAGGTGTGGCTTGAACGTTAGCACATGCGTCAAATCAAGCTCCGCTTACCCTCCTCATCGGCTTTACTTCCAGATTTCCTGTTTCGTACGGGCCGATTTCGGCAACCACGACATTATCCGCTCCTGTCCGGCACCGATGCAGTCAGCTCTATCCATGCTCTCCGTAAGGTAGTATATAAACAAACTGGTAATCTGTATAAAAACTCTTTTCGCTTTCAGGGTTATATAGGACGCTTCAAAATTTTCACCTGAACCATGGATTCTGCAATTGACCTCTCTGATGAGTCAAAGGCTCTGGATTTGGACAACATCCGCTTCCAGCTCATGTATGCCCTCATTCATATCTTATAAGCCATGCTATGCTCATTGCTTACTTACAGGTAGACGACAGGAGGACACAATTACCTTTCATCTCATTGAGCGAGTTCAGTTCCCTCTCAATGCCACTATTTACCGTCCAGGGGTTCTTCAAGTCCCTAACAGCGATCTGAGTCTCTTCGATTGGATGCTCCGGGAGCAGGAACGTATGCACTCTTTGGTCCGTCGATATCAATCACCAGACGAGTATCCGTTCTTTCCAGATGCTCTGCAAAAGCCGATTCTACAACCCCTGAACTACCCAAAGATCCTCCATCCAAACGACGTCAATGTGAACGCTAAATTGAAAGACTCCTATATCAATCACATCCTACCCGCAGCTTGTGCAAAGTTTGGCCGTGAAGAAAGAGGTGAAGCACAAGAGAACTATGGCTCCTCCGCCACTTGCGATATTCCTTGCATTCAAGCTTTGTCACGGAGAATCCATTTCGGAAAGTACGTGGCCGAGTCGAAGTTTCGTAAAGAGACGGAGCGGTTCGTAGAGATGATCAAAGCAGAAGATAGGGAAGGAATAGATGCTGCCATTACGAATGCAACCATCGAGAAGAAAGTTTTGGAGAGGTTGAGATTGAAGGCTAAAACGTACGGAACCGATCCCGACATGGCATCGCAAGATCCCGGGAAAATTGATATAGATGCTGTTGTGGCAATGTACAAAGTATGGAGTCCTTCTCTCCGGTAGTTGTATTTTCGCTGATATGTTGTAGGATTATGTTATACCACTAACCAAAGAGGTCGAAGTAGAGTACCTCATGCAGCGTTTGAAAGGCACTCAGTGGGAATAAAGCTCCTGGACATAGAGCTTCTTGTATTCCTTGGAAGTAATTCCGATGGGGAGCATTACTGTACGTAGCATTTTTGATTTCGATCATGCGCTTTTGTCCTACCTTTCTAATAGTCATTTCTCTCTTCCCTCCAATCTTAGTCTTGCTGCTAACATTGGCGCAGTCATCATTGTAGAACATCCTTATATTTTCTCAACGTAACAGCCCGAGGTGACATCGGCTGGCAACTGAATCTCTTGTCTAGCATGATCATATGTATAGATAATCGAAGGCTTAATACGAATTGCGACAATATCGTACAACAACGTTCATTAATCACACTTAGGTACTCATTTGTCTCTGCGGTCAAAAACCTGGTGCTTAAAGATACATGTTCTTTTTGCTCATAAGGAAATTAAGTATTTATTTTTGTTCTGGACTACTCGCATCTGTAGAGAATATTTCCATATGCTTTGCTCTGGCCCCGCGGAACCATTGCTTATTGAAAGGGTCAAGTTTTTCTATTAGCATAAGGGGCGTATTTGTCGATCAATCTGTTTAAATTCTCGTAGCATCTTTCTTCGTCAGTCGGTAAACCATCCATGCAATAGCAAAAGATAACTTACTCTTCTCGAAAATCGGCGCCATAATGACAGGCGGATTCATGTAGGGTCATATATATGCTGTACAGGATGCTACGCTCCTCGAACTGCTCAGCAGGCTCACTTTTACCCGTCCTCTTCAGGTAAGAGCCCAAGTAAACCTGACCAGAGACCACTTTGTTGAATCTGGCACGCCACATGGCAATCTCCATCTCATTATGCGCATAATACGCATTTGCATCAAAGATATAGATGTCGCCAGTCTCGGCACTTGTGCCGATATTTCCATCCCATAAATCGCCGTGTGTTAAAGTCGGTTTGACGGTGCGACCATCGGACTCCAGCGGTCCGAGAAGCTGAGGGACGACATGAGTAATAAGACGATCAACCAGTTGCTCGAGGTTCTTCCAATTACCATTTCGCTCTCTATACATTTTCAAGGCTCCTTTCACTAACTGTATGTAGAAGCCTTGCCATGTGTCGTTCCACTGACATCCTGGGGAAGGTTTCCCTGGCAGGTATTGATGTGAAACCCGAACTTCCCCGTCGCTAGATTGATGGAGCTCGACGAGTGTCGACGTCGGTTGAATGGGGTCGGGGCCCTCATTCGTCATTTGAATGAAATCGCATAGAAAGAAGTATCGTTCGGGCGTATGTTCGGGTAATTTTCCGGAGCAATATGGTTTTTGTACAAACGATGGCATCGTTTTGTACAGTTCTGTCATCGAGTGGAATTCACCATCCAACATCATTTTGCCCTGTTCTCCATCCGCACACTGTTTTGTGTAGTCTGGTTCAAACTCAACGAGTGTGTTGCGCACCTTGAGGAAGTAGAGCTTAGGTGTTACATCGGATAGGGTGGTCGTGATCTTAGAGGTCACTGTCCATTTGGAAAATCCATACCTTTCGCAAGCGTGAACTGTGGTATTCGGAGGTAGCTCTAGCTAATTGCGAGGTACTTCTTTTATGAATTCAGTGCAATAAATATACGGTTTCTGATCTCATCGTCTAGGGAACTACTACCAGCAACTAGTTTAGTGTGCTTTTGGCTGTCATCCTCCAAAAGGAGACCGCTGCCATTTGCCTGGATGGTTTTTAATTTCTACTATGGAGGTATTTATGTTTCGAGAGAGTCGGCCGGTCGCTTTTATACCAACTATTGAGAATAGACAGAAAGAGGGGGGCCAGGTTACTTGCTGTAGTCTTTTGATATCTTCTATCTTCGGTTTCTTCAGTAAGTTTTTTTTTGATTCAGTGATACTCTTGAGGAGATGCCTTGAAAATTGAACTTGCAATCAATATGGCGGAGCGCTACTGGAAAACAAAGAACTGCAGTACTGGCCCACAATGGTTATTGCATGACTGCAAGTTCAGTATTTCGGTGTCTAGTCATGACTTTGTTTAATCAGTTTATGGTCAGTAACTGCAACCTTTCTAGCAAGCAGAATTACACATAATTATACAATCGCTTCTTTGACCGCATATCATTCTGAATATCTGATCGTATACGTGGGGTCTCTTCTTTTCTGAGTCAACGGTGAACCCTTCATCAATAGAAACTAAGGTGCTTCTACTAAGCGTAATTTCAGTACTTTATAGCCCTTATGAGCAATATATCCGACTATAAACGAAACTCATCAGAGTTCTCGAAAGATTAAGGAAAGTAGGTAGTTACCTAGGCGACGTTTCACCGTCTAAACCTGCCTTCTGATGCCTTTCCCAGCTCGAAGCATCTGCAGCCTCACTAAAAGGGCAATAAACTTTACCTCAACAAGCACATTGCAGCATATCGTCGAACGTCTTGTCATTTCGCCCTTTTTTGCGACTGGTATATTTGTGACATGGGGGCTTACACCTGACCTTGCTCTCACCTATCAATCGTCGGACTACGATAGTAGGGCTACGCCATCATCTGAGACATGACAGAGTGATTTTTTTTCTATCCCGCTAGAAAATTTTATTGGTACCACACAGTACAGTATGGAATATATAGGATAAAAACTCTGAAAAACATCGTTTAGCAGAACACTTCTACTGTGTTGAATGATATCCTGTCTTGTCATCCATCACGAATGTACTGTACGGTTCATCATTAAGCTGTCTCTGACCTTACTGGAGGAAAGGAGCAAAATGTAGTCAACTCTGAATCGTATAACGACCTGCCAATATTGATTTAAGTGCTGCACGCTTGCTCCTAACTGTCACCCAGGGTATCTCAGACTCCGCTGTACAGAAGAATAGAAAACGAACAGACGGCGCCCAACCGTAAAAAGGCCTTAGACTGTACCAAATGAAACTCTTCGAAACTCGGGTTCAACAGCCAGTAATGGTTCTATGAACTGTATAGATGGGAGGATACGAGAACCGTTGAAACTGGAGAGGCGTAGAATCAACCATGAGTACGTGCTCAGTCAATGACTTATTGCTCATGGCGACTATCCAACCGCAGCTTCCACATCACCACTCCACCGGTGAATAACAGAAACTTACTGTTACTCGAATGACGGTTTCCTTATATCACAGCGCCAAATGGCACCATTCAGAATACCCTTCCCAATACGCCGCCAACGCACCATATCAACTTGCCCAACCCTTCATTCAATACACGCCTATTTAAGTCGAACCCATGACTCCCGTTCAGAGCATATATCATACCCACCACTCCCCGAAAACCCCCAACATGTCCGAATGCTCGACACCTGTCGACTTCACCATGCCCCTATACGTGCAATGGGGTATGATTCACAACCTTCTCGACACCATACACCTGGACTGCAAAGTCCCCCGCACTGTCCTCATAGACTTCAAGCACTTCTAAAAGGAGGTCTTCGCCCTCGCCATCATGTACGTGAGCGTCCAGCTCTCCAAATGCGGGTTCCTGAAGGTGCTGCGGGAACCATGGGCGCGCACCCGAGAATTCGGAAGGAGTGCGGAGTTTAGAACATGCGTTGGCTCTGGTGGAGGTGAGGCTGGAGGACATGCGGTGCAGGTCACAGAACGAGGACGTGGCGGACATTTTGGGTGCGCATTTGCAGGATAGGAATTTGTTGTTTATCGCTTTGGAGGATAAGATGGTGCGGTGGGGTGAGGAGTTGAAGTTGTTGAGACTTATAAGGGTTGTAGGGACAGCCGTGTGGTGACTAGTTATCGGATCCGGTTGTAATATGGGAGACACCTGGCAGGCGCGATGGTTGAAGGAGTGTCATAGCAGAAGATGATAACTTTGCGTAGCGCGAATTGTGACCGTATCGTTTGGGATGGAAAATTTCTTCGATCGGCCAGACACTCTGACAAGGTTAAATAACGAGCAGACAAAGAAGCGTGAGTGTTTTTAATGGACATCGGTACAACTAAGAAGCTGGTCAGTCTGGTTCGTGTTGGTGAAGGTAGTTGATCACAGTTACTGACAATGTTTGTTGCAGCGAAACGAGATAAAAACTCTTTCCTTAAATTCCCGCGCACGGCGAGAAGATTTAATGAAAAAGATGAAGGTTTGACAGCAAAAATTGCCCCGGTAGAGCCCCCGAAGGAGATCTATAGCGGTCCAGCCACCTCGCTGTGCAATGAAGGGCAGACTGCTAGGTGTCCGTATTCTTGATCACAGACGACCCCAAGAAGGTAAGTATGAAGAGAAAAGAAAAAGAAGAGTTGGAGGAGGAGGAGCGAAGGGTTTATATACCCGACGAAGCGCGCTAGCTGGCCGGGCCGACGATTCATGCGATTTCAGGCTGGCTTATCGATAACGATTGACTACCGTGAACCTCGAAACGCGTCTTCCGAGTCGCGTTTTCCTCAAGAAGTTGTTGAAGCATAGAATCTCACCATGTTGACGATACAACAATCGAAAACGCATGCGGGAAAATGTACTCCTAATGTACTACCATGTCGGATAAATCATAATGGCCCGGTTAATGCGTCAGAGCGCTACTGGAAAGTAGAAACTCAGCAAGGTACGTAGACTCCTTGCTCGATAGTCTGGTCTCCGTCTAACGTAAATCAGATGGGAAGCAGATAACCTACTTCCGCGGTCGCAAGTTGGAAGGGCATACGGTGAGGGTGCCTGAAGGTTATCAAGGTGAGGCCCATACCATTATCTCCCTATCTCAGCACTAAGGAACATGCAGGTGCCGTGATCCAACCCACGAACAAAATATATAGCGATCCCTCGAGAAATATCTCCGCACTTTATGGAGACATGGAGGATGGTGAGAATGATGATATTCTGAGGATAGAAGTCAAGGTTGCAGAGCAAGTCGCGAGTTTTGATGAAATAATGGTATGGGGGCATGAAGCATTTCCAGACACAACTGAGGATGCATATGTGAAGGGAGTTGATGAGTGGGTATCTTTTGCAAGTGCTGTAAGCAAAAGTCATTCTGTTAAATTTTTACTTTCTAATATCGTATAGCTACACTCCACTTCGGATGAAAGTGAGTCAAAAGAGAAGAATTCGTCATGATTGGGAGGCTTCGGATATCATATGATTCACAATTGGCGTATCAGCATTGGGTGGTGATTTTTTGATGGAACTGGATCACCCGTTAGCAAAGGCACGTATTTCCCAGAGGATGATTATCTGGAGTAATGACATATACGTATATCATCGACTATCATGCTCTTTGTTCAGCAGTTTCTGTTCTCTGTCCCACTCTTTCTGCTCGGTTTGAAACTCCCCCTTAAGCCTCTTATATACCGGATCTTCTTGACATCTGGTCCATACCGCTTTGAACAGCTCGCTAGCTTCTAACTTCTCCTTCGCATCTCTATGTTCATAACTCTTCTTTAGCTCCTGCCCGCTCGTTTTATCATACTTTCTCCCGCCTTTGTGGTTAGCATATCTTTTCGCTCTTGTCATACCCTAACACGGAGTCAGCATGACATATGTCAGGTATCAAAGATACTTTCGAGTAAGCAATCTTCATTCATGATACTAGCTATGCTGAAATTGGTGTAAAAAGTATGCTCCTACCATTTGAATGAACTTTCTACACATATCCATTCCCACAAAATCACCTTCCTTACCATATGCCTCGAACCGATCCCACAAATCCTTTGAGCTCCGACGAGCAATGTCTAGAGTTCTGAATCTCCATAGAGGTAGTAATGCAGATTTATAAGGTTCGAAAGTCAGTACACCTTGCTCCCCCCGGCCAATGCGGTAGCTCATACGAAGGTGTTGGGATTGGATGGCAGATCCCATTGGGAGTTTTTTTTAAAAAAAAGATAGAACTTGGTTATGCACTTTGCTATCAAGTAAAATGGATGATAGACGTAGGAGACTATGAACGAATTTAATCGGTCTCAGGGTATTAGATAGATTAATGAGCTTAACAGCGAAGAGATGGGATAGTACAACTGAGATGGAAGTTCCATGAGGTGACGACGGGTCAAAGGGTCCAAAGCTTTGGCCACTTCGAAGTTAGACAACCTCACTGCACGCTTCCGTTTGTTACTGTTAGACCAGCCATAAGATTTCATGGTTGTTCAAAATACTTTGAGGATGCCGCAGCAGGACTATCACAGAGCATATGTGATGCTTCCAGGTACTTTAGAAGATCAGGCACCACAGTCATACTCCCAAACTCGATACGAAGGGAAGAAACGAGAATCGACCAGCCTACTCTTCTGACTTTATATTGTTTAGCTGCTCACCCTATACTAGTGGAGGGGAGGTCGCTTTCTTTCAAGAGAATGATACTAATCCACCAGTTTTTGCGAAGAAGACTGGAAAACCCTCAAGACGGGCCAGCAACGGCTCCGATCACAGTCTTTACAGAATTGACGGCATACGAATGTGAACATTCCCTGTTCAGAAAAAGGATCACCAGAGGACGGGAAGAACTAGAATTCCTGATGGATTGTTGCTGGGACAAAAGGATAACTTATCTGATAATGGGACTGGAGTCGACTGAGCTGCTAACAGATCTAGACTATCGATATCCCTAACCCTATCCAAGGAGTGAAGCCGGGACCACGGATACTCGTTAATCATAAGCTTTCGAAAGAAAAGCTTACACTTCGATTATTACTTCTGGATGAATCCTTTTCTTAAAAACACTCCTATTATTGTCTTGAAGGGCTCATTGTTAGAAGTGATATCCGTCATGGAAGGTTTCAGGGCTACGAAATTGGAATAGAAGAGCGCGTTTCGAAGGAACAGGAACCAAAGGACAACTCGGACATTATGGTTTCCAACTGAATCTAGATGCTGCACTTCGTCCTAAGGTAGGTCTCCCGTGCCTTTCTCACCGGGTATCTCTGTAGATACGGGCCTATAGCTGCACCCCGCATGAGGAGAGCTCGTATTGACTCGGTATGAAAGGATCTCGTCCTGAGTATCTTGAAATCTCCTATCATATCCTTATCCCATTCTCTTTTCCGGAAGATCGCCAGGGTTGGAACTTGCAGCTTGTGGAGCCTCTCTTAGCTTGCCTTATTTCCATCTCCAGGTCTACGGACGTATGGACATGAATAATAACGCGGGGTTGGTAACCGGGCAACTCCACTACATACCAACTTCGTCGTTGTGCTTGGTAACAGAGGAGATTCCTCGAATGTTGACAGAAAGGAGAGCGTCGGATGGTCCGGGATACCAACAGCTGATATTAAGGATTACAAGTTATTGTCGTCCAAAGCACAACTCCAGAGCTCAAGGGGGGTCATCCATCCAGAACTTCTAGGCAGCTCGGCGATTGATGAATTTGCATGAGTGGTGGGGCAACCAGAGCCAACAAAGATATGATCGATAAGGTCAACCCGCTTTATCTGTTTCCTCCTAGAGAACTACCATCCAATATGCCCGACCTTACTTGGGTAGAGTACTGGTATTTATACTTCTCCGTTATATAATAATGAAGTTTAATGAGAAGCGTGTATTAGCAATTACAATACCGTTGTAGTCTTGTGTAATTATAAGGTATGATACCTAACTTATACGTAGACAAAACGCCTTGATGTATGATTGCCTTATGCTTACTCAAGAAGTATTCGGTCTCCCGCCTTATACCCGAGCCTGTTCCTTACTGCTGGAAGAAATAGTTTTGCATTAGTCACATTGATAATGGCGAATCAATGGCATTTTGAGGTATGAGCACGTTTCTAGAATGCAAACGTTACCATTACTAAACATAATATCAGGAGAGATATCCGGGTTAGGTTGATATTCCCAGGTCCCGGCCGATCGCATATTCGCATGGTCAGACCATCATCCGATATTTCAGTCTCAGCAACGGTCAACTCCTCCACACTAAATCCATAGCGGTCGTTACCTACAAATTGTACCCTGCTAAAAACATATCTAAAACTTATTTTTTGTAGAAATTTCTGCTTGGGATAACGCAAGACCAATCAGGAGCATTAAGGACTCCTCCGATCTCACAACAGCTTGGAATTGTTTCCGTCTAACCGTAACTTTCCGCTAACATCAAACGAACGTGAACATGGATTCGAGTTGTATCTTTGCGTTTACTCTTTCCCCCAATCTAGACAACGTCAGGACCCTGAGAAAGATGTCACCACAGATGCGGCCTCGGAACCAAGCGAGCCATGTTTCCTTCTGTAGACTTCCACCATAGAGAATATATAAAGCATCCGGTAGGTCGCTGCCAATTGACACTTCTCCTTCCTCATCAAATCAGTACTTCAAGATACTTAGCGTATATACACAATCCTCTTTCGAACAACTTCACACATCTCGAATCAGACAAACATACATTTCACAATGACTACGGAAATCCCAAAGAAGCAGATGGCTCAGGTCATCGAGAAGACCGGAGGCCCGCTTCAATATAAAGAAATAGACGTTCAGCAACCTGGCCCAGACGAGATTCTGGTCAATGTCAAGTTTTCCGGCGTCTGCCACACAGATCTTCACGCTCTGAAAGGCGACTGGCCGCTTCCTACAAAGCTTCCCCTTGTGGGAGGCCACGAGGGAGCCGGTGTTGTCGTCGCTAGGGGCGAGCTTATCAAAGATTTAGAATTAGGCGACCACGTTGGCATTAAGGTGAAGAGACTCTTTTGTGTTTTCACTCGAAGTATACTGACCATGATGTAGTGGATAAACGGATCATGCTTGGCCTGTGATTTCTGTCAACAATCCGACGAGCCACTTTGCGCTAAAGCTCTTCTCTCTGGCTACACAGTTGACGGTAGCTTCCAGCAATACGCCATTGCAAAAGCTGCACATGTTGCTCGTATCCCCAAAGATATCGATCTAGCAGGCGTAGCGCCAGTTCTGTGCGCCGGTATCACTGTCTACAAGGGCTTAAAGGAGTCTGGTGCCAAGCCTGGACAAACTGTAGCCATTGTGGGTGCAGGTGGCGGGCTTGGTGCTCTTGCTCAGCAATACGCAAAAGCTATGGGTCTTCGTACTATCGCCATTGATACTGGCTATGATAAGAGGAAGGTCTGTGCCGAATTAGGCTCGTCAGCTTTCATCGACTTCGCAACGAGCAAGAACGTCGTCCAGGAGGTCAAAGAGGCTACAGAAGATGGTCTAGGGCCTCATGCAGTCCTTCTTCTTGCCGTCAGCGAAAGGCCCTTCCAGCAAGCAGCAGAATATGTTCGGGCACGCGGTTCAGTAGTCTGTATTGGCCTTCCAGCAGGTGCATACCTGAAAGCACCTGTCTTCGACACCGTCATCAAAATGATCACAATCAAAGGGTCCTATGTTGGCAATAGGAAAGACTCATCGGAAGCTCTAGACTTCTACCGCCGTGGTCTGATCAAGTTCCCATACAAGGTCGTCGGTCTATCAGAGTTGCAAAGCGTATACGAACTAATGGAGAAGGGTGCTATTGCGGGTCGTTACGTTGTTGATACCAGCAAATAGAGAAGGCGGGAAAAAAATTATTCAGAAACGGGTTACGGCAGGGGGGATTGATTGCATTTGGGTGTAAATACTTACCTACTAGAATTTTGTTCCATGGAACGAGCTTGTAATCAGAAATTTTCAACCTCAGCTCATGCAGTCTTTGCTTTCACCACCGTACGGAGTACATTGGTTTGCGTCCCAAACGAACATGTTTTCTATGATAAAATATTTCCGCCAGGAATGGAATGGACGTTTTGCTTTATGTCTTTGATTGAAGCAGACCTTTGAAAACCCGAAAGACAAAAGCTGTGTGACCGAGACGGCTGATACTGTAAGTCTTAAGACACTAGTTAAGTTTTACGGTTTCGCTCTTATCTTACGTTTATTCGAACGGACTATGATCCGTAAGCTGAAATGTACACCTCAGTACTAATGGTAAGATCCCTCGGTCACGTTCTCAAAGACTGTCCTTTGACTTGAGATCCTTCAAAAAGTATTTCGCATGTACAAAGTGATCTGTACTCGACGTCTGTCCAGGACTCCAGGCGGTCTTCTGTTGGTCGGTCGCTCCGTTAGTCGTTATGCAGAAGATAGAAATCCTACGGTGAGCAGTTGGCCGGGAATCTGTTGAATCATAGACTGCAGATCTTTTGTCAGATGAACAGCATCAACTTTGTCTGAGAGGCGCCTGCACCGGGGTTCAGCCACTTGACTATTATCGGCCTTAAACACGCCTGAAAGGGTTTTCGGGCTGGGATCTTGCCAGATGAGCTGAGCACCTTGTACTGCGGTGCTGTAGTTCTAAAAGTTTCGCAGCCATGACATCTCAGCTTGCCTTCATAGACGAACAGACCGCTAAATATCATCAATCCTCTCTTACGATGTATATCGGCTACAATACACCTCCTCTTAATAGACAATATCATAATATACTTACAATTGGACCCCCTCGAACCGCTACAGACCGTTGCAATCGTGAAACACAACACACTGATTCTATCTGCTTGTGCTAGAATCGGGATCACCAGAAAGCACCACATCTTGAGGCGTCCAGTGCTAACAACGTATATTTCGTCAGATGCTGATGCTATGAATGTCCTCCCGCGAACTGCTACTCTAATCCCATAACAACCTTTCTCAGCGACTTGTCGACTACTTGGAAAGCATGCCATCCCCACAAGCCTCCCCAGAGAGATCGTCAGCGCCTTATGACCGTTATGACCGTCCTTACGATCCAGTAGAGATGCAAAACTATCCTAGATCCCCATATCGCTCCCATCATGCGTCCCGAGAAGTTTCCCCAAGCTTCCAAGTGTCCCCGCCGCTTGAAATCGAGACAGCATATCGACCAGAATACACGGCTGTGCCCACAAATTCTAGGGGTATCAAGTTTCCAAGAAAGTCCACGGGCTCAGCCTCCTCAAATACACTCCCTGCAGAAACGGGCCGGTTTAGATCAGATCCAGATACACAGAGGCTTATGGATAGAAGAGCGGGAGAAATAGCGATATGGAAAGTACATTGGTTGACTCCCTTCATGATGGCAAGCCTGTTCATCTTGGGTATACTCGGCGCCTTGTCACATCATTTCTTTTACAGGTCGCTCGATGGAAAGCTTGCAAAAAACCAAATCACTCTTGGTCGGATTGGCACAGCTCTAGCTTTCTTTACTAAATCAACACTTATCGGAAGCGTTCTTTTAAGTTATAGACAGAGAATATGGCATACTGTTAGAACGAGGTCTATGACAATTGGTGGAATTGATGCACTTTTCGCAGTCGCTGAAGACCCGGGGAATTTCTTTAACGGTGAAATGCTGAGGAATGCGAAGCTAGCAGCCTTCATGGCTCTTGCTACATGGTTCATACCTCTCGCCGCCGTTTTAGCCCCGGCCTCTTTGACGTCTGGCGTCGTGCTATCGGAGCAAAACACCACATGCCCTAATGTACCTACGTTGAATTTCACCCAGGAGGCGAAATACAATTTCCGAAATCCAACCAGCTTCCCTGGAAACTCAATGACTTTTTACAATACAACGGATCGAGATGGTGAAGACCCAGGATGGTTCGACTATTTCGATCAACCCAGTAAAAATGCACGCCGGCTCACCCTCACATCGATCTACATGAAAAGGGCTGTAGTGGGACCGGATGCCGGACAACGTTCATGCGATGGAGGATGGAATTGTACGTATACCTTAAACTTCGTTGGACCAGGGTATAGTTGTGAGGAGGTTGCCCACGGAGTTGGAGGGAACACAAGTGAATTGGCAATTATGGGTGCGCCTTTCAACACGAGCAAATTGGCCCCTGAAGGTATAATGATTTACCTAGCTGATGTCGATGCTGGAGAGTATCAGAACCCACAACTTCCCACAGACAATCATGGCGAGCCCATACAGAAACATGGGCCTTGGCCGGATGACCTCGGTGTGTTCAAGGGGGAACCTGTCCTTTGGATCGGGTATTCTATCGATACTGGAAGAGATTGGCCGGAGGACACACCATCCAGCTGGAAGGAGATGTGGGACACTGAACGGGTTCCTTCAATATTGAAATGCATACATTATGTAACCAACTACACGGTTCATATGAACTTCACTGAAGGGCAACATAACGCAACGGTCCTAAATCGAGATTACCTCCGGCCGATAATCAACACCACGGTCAACCCTGGAATTCGGTGGGGGGAGAATCTCACATTCATGCCCGAATCCGAATTTGTACGTCCCACAACGGACGTAGGTCGCTACAAGATAACAGCTGCGTATCATGCATTGGGCCAACTGCTCCGCGGCTTTCTCAGAGGTTCCATAGCTTATGATTCCAATTACCCCTTGACCCGTTCAGATATCTCGGAAACCAGACTCGTCGACCAACGGACTTCATACCCGGTCGCAAACCTTATAGACATGCTTCAAGCCGTGTATGAGGACATGATCCTCACTCTGTTATCTGATCCTCATCTTCAAATCAGTTCAACTACGAGCGTACCATGTACCAAAAACAAAGCGCAAAACGTATTCCATTACTACGCTTCGGGTCTTTGGATCGGCTATGCTATTGTCGTCGCCTTTACTCTGATTTTTCTCGTCGTTGGTTCCGTATCTATATGGCAGAACGGTGTAACATCCGACACAAGCTTCTCCCGCATCATGGTTACCACACGGAACCCCACCCTCGATCGAATCTCTGTAGGCGCTTGCCTGGGTGGTGACCCCTTCCCAGCTGAACTGAAGAAGACCCGTTTGAGATTCGGCATCCTTGAAGAGGACGATGATAATAACAGCGATAATGGAGAGCCTAGGCCAAGCTTGAGCAGGTATGGTGGTGGACGCGGGTTATTTGGAAGGGTCGAGCACGTGGCCTTTGGAACAGAAGGAGAAACGAGACCAATCGTGAAGTATGGTACTTATGCTGGGTTGAAGAAGTGGAGAAAAATAGTTGAAGATGAGGAGACAGAGGGTTTGTTATCCCCACTGTACGAATTTCAGAGGGAAGAGGAGGAAAAGCAGAGGGACCACGACTTATGATTTATTATGTGAATGATTTACGACAAGCATTTTGGCGCCTTTACGGGGCAATATTTAGGGGGTTTGGGTGTCTCGCTTGAGAGTTCGCGTTGATATCAATTGACATATGGTTACAGAATCTGTAGCTTCATATAGGGTTTTGTTATGTAAGATTAGGGATACCCAAGGAGAAAGCCCAATGCTTTGAACAATCTAGAAAATGCATTCTTATCATTGATACTTCTACACACATTTTGGTATGTTTTCATCTGGTTACTACTTATTTAGGCTTAGCTCGGTCCCCTGGAAAGGTTGCAGATGTATGTCTATAGGATACCTTTGTCAGTCGAAATGGTTCCTGAAACTCTAAACAAACGAGGGAAAATCTTCCAGCAGATACAGGAATGGTATTATCGTACCGGATATTCTGGATATAGGTACTGTGGGGGAACCTTTCAAGTTGGGTGGATGTGGCTGAATAAGTTGTGGCGGGGCAATAGAAGGATGCTGGTAGGGTAGAACTATGAGATCAGAGGTTGGGAGTTGTCGTAAGTCGACTCTGAAACTCAAGGTACCCACAGGCTCCCTTTACTCTCGCTTTGACATATTTCCTAAACATCTTATCTATTTCCATCGTGTCAACGACTCCGTTCGATTTATTTCGGTCCAAATGTCTGAAAAGCAAACAGAGAAACCGGTATGCGAGATTCCCACCCCACTACATTCTTGCGAAACATGCTAAGCTATTCTAGATATCGAAGCAAAATTCCACCAGTGGTGCCGAATCTCCAACGACAGCAAGACCACTCGATTTTGACGACGAACCGCAAGAATCTGGGACCGTAGCATCACCAGAGCCTTTAATCTCGCCGAATTCGAAACCGAGAGTTAGCTTTCAGGACGAAGCTCCACCACAGAAACCACCACGACCCATGAATCCACAAGCACAAGCAGAGGGAACGCTGATCGAAGCATTCCCAGACATCGATGCGAAGATTGTCAAAGCAGTCCTACTTGCCAGTGGTGGCCAAGTTGAACCGGCTTTCAATGCCCTTCTGAGTATGTTTCGTAATACCATGGTGTAGAGAGAAACTTTAAGCTTTATACTAACGGTTCGAAGGCATGTCTGATCCATCGTTCCAAGCCGAAGATCAAGCTCCTCCTCCACAACCGCCTAGGCCAAATCAGTCACGGTCACAGCTCGAGTCTGATGAGCTTTACGCTCGTCAACTAGCACAGCATTATCAGACCAGCTCACATGGGTATGGAGGTCGTGAAAGAGGAGAACCTCCCCTTCCCAGGCCAAAGAAACAGACTGGATTAAAGCCGAATGAGCTCTATGATGATAAAGAGCATAGCTTTTTCGACGGTATGACCAAATTATATAATTGTTGAAAGCCTGGGTCTAATTCCGCGGCTACAGATGATTTGCCAGTGATCCAGGAAAATATCAAGAAGGGGTTCCTTGAGACACAGTCAAAAGTGAACCGTTGGATCTCAGATTTCAAGAAGAAAATCGATGGCGAAGACAGTGATGAAGCTATGAGCCCACCCAGTTCTTCGACACAGCGTCAAAACTTCGGACCATCACAATCTGAACAACTCTATGGGATCAGGAAGAGCACTGAAATGGGTCGACGAAGCGGGGACCACGCACGCTATGATGCTGATCCGCGCGTACTCTCGGACGACTTCACAACACTTGAACTGAGGGATGATGAGGGTAAGTAGAGAGAATGTGTATACACTATATTACCTTCTAATTCAATTTAGCACCTCCACCAAAACCAAATCGACCACTTGCAAATCCGGACCTATTCAAACCTACGCCAGCTGTCCCGCTATCTGGTCCTGTCGACGAAGTAGATGCGCTTTATCGTCAACCGACACCAACTGGACGTCAAAAGTCCCCAGATTCCGGTAAAGCTAAAAAGTGGCAACCCCTTACATCAATCGCTCCAAATCCTGAGGCTGAAGACCATGACCCTTTCAGCCTTGGGGATAGTGATGACGAGGAATCTAAAACTAAGGACATCAGGTCTGAAGATACGGAGAGGCTCAAGCGAGCCGCTTCCCAGTCCGCGAGTGATGCTCCAGCTCCAGCTCTTAAGCCTGCAGAGAGGTCAGGGAGCTTGGGAACGAAGGATAAGGAGGCAGAAGATTTGTTAGCGGGGAAGTCATAGGTCGGGGTTGGGGTAATTTATAACAGTATTTACGATGTCAACCGGTCGTTAGTCTTACGCTAGACATTCATAAGACCCATTGCCATGTATGGATTTGCAATTCAGTCACTTGGGTCGTTCTTTAATGCTTCGTGCGTTTGCTATTCTATTTAAGCCACCTCATTCATCTGCCTTTGTCAGCTTACTTACCTAACCTGGCATTGATACAGCGGGAATCCTTGCCTCATTCGGATTGGCTCCTCACTTTCGGACTTTACTTTCCATCTATTCCGTCTTCAACGTCAACGTTGACATTCTTTCATCAATTCTTCTTCATCCATATTAATTTTAAGAAGAATGGCCCTCAATTTGCTTGTTCTTTTCCAATTCATCTCCATTACAATTGCTCGAGATATTGTCTTTCCACCAGCCCAGCGTAACTATGGACCCCAGCAGCAACATCCAATTATCGGATTCGGCGAAATCGATGTGTCTGTTGCTAATTTCGCAGGTTTGACTACATTTGCAAATGTACCGTATGTGCATTGTTTGGAGAAACTGGAGGAAGGGAAGAGGGTGGATGGAACGGAGGCGGAGAAGTTTGATATTGCTTTTTTGGGTGCTCCTTTTGATACGGTTCGTACTTTTATTCCTCTTCGGTTTATAGCTATTAGTAGCTAGATATGTAGAGAGTTCCACCTTGGAGACTTAGGTTGTTGTGGTAGTTTGTTGAACAACTTCAATCCTTCATGTTCACATGTCCCCTGTGTCAGGGTACTATTCGCAAAAGACTCTCAACTATCATTAATCTTGCACGTGAATCAATCATGCTTCCTTTCCCGCACTTTCCTAAACATTCATTCTTGCCTGCACTTATCAATGATAAATTGTTTGAACACTTTCGATTTCATGGCGCGATGGCCTAGTGGTGCACCAGTAGCTCACTTATCTGCTGATAACCTCCTGCTTCTGAGGGCGTGGGTTCAACCCCCTTCATGACCGCTTAAGGATTGCATTTAAGTTCGAAGTGAAGCCTACTATAAATCAAACCACGATTCAGGACAGTAAAATCAGTTCGCCTGGTTTTCTGGGACCACCGGGGTTTTCTTTTTGCCTTTTTTTCTCTTTTTTAGCTGCAATTAATCCTTTCTTTTCCTTTTCCATCGCGATACATGATGGAACTCCCTCTATAGCTGGTATTCATCATACTCATCGCTAATACTTTTGATAGGCAGTGACTGGTAGGCCTGGTGCGCGATACGGACCAGGTGGAATAAGGTCAGGATCTCGAAGGATAGAACCTGATGCTGCATGGAGCATTTACACTGGTATGTAGATAGCTCTTCGTAATTTTTGTGGACTTTATTTCATCAAACTGTGTCCTCTTGTGGTCAATATCTATCTATTGTGAGACCGCACTCGCAGAACCATGCGCGGACAGTCCATGTTCCCATATTGGACTGTGTCTTTCCCTCGATTTCTGTCAACCTTTTCGTTGCACGATGCTAATTATTTTGCAACTCAGGTGAAAACTCTTATAAAAGCTGGGCTAAGATAGTGGATTGCGGTGATGCACCACTCACTATCCTTGTGATTAACCTATCCCAGTTTCTTTGAATACACTGACATGAACAGGATAATACTGTTGCTTTAGAGCAATTAGATAAAGCGCACACAGTAAGTTCACAAAGATTTGTCAGGTGTATGAGAGGAAGCGATTCTTTTTAAGCGGAACAGCAATGGGACTGGACTAATTCTTCAGTAGATAATTGCTGATCGAGCTACTAACTCAAGCGAATACCCTATTCCAAGAATCATTGTTCTTGGGGGTGACCATACAACAACTCTTTCTGCTTTACGATCAACATACAATAAATGGGGGCAAGTGAGTGTCATACATTTTGATAGTCATATTGGTAAGGGTTTAACCCCAATCTTCTCGAGCTACCGTATTCTAATGAATTGAAAGATACTTGGGATCCTAAAGTACTTGGTATGTCAATTTAACGCCTTCCGATGCAACTGTAGAACACTAACACACCCTTAGGGGGTGGCATCTCTCACTATGCGTAAGTTTATACAGCAGCACTATACTCCGACTTTAACTCTTTCGGTTCCACAGCCGATGTCGCTGATATAAAATAACGCAGTGGCGTTAACCATGGAACCTTTCTACATATTGCTCATGAAGAAGGTCTAATACGTAATACGTCGATCCACGCGGGAATAAGAGCACCGGTTGCACGCTCGAAAGGGGATGTAAGAAACGATATTCGATGCGGATTTGAAATTGTTACCGCCAGAGATTTGGATCTGTTCGGTACCACTGGTATTATTCAAAAACTTAAGGATAGGGTCGGCAAGTCCAAAGTCTATATCAGTGTGGATATTGATGTTCTAGATCCTGCGTTTGCACCTGGTGAGTCAAGTTCTACTACTATCCCAACCTCTAGACCTAAGTAGAGCTCGAAGGAACTAGATGGTGAATCATAGTTACTTGTGCGTGTAACCGAATATACTAATCGACAATACGCAGCAACTGGGACTTCGGAAGTTGGAGGTTGGACAACAAGGGAGCTACTTACTATCATCGATGGACTTACAGGTTTGGAGGTGGTAGGAGCGGATGTAGGTAAGTAAAGTGCTCTCTGTCAGTTTCCTCTTATCAGATGTCAAATTTTGCTGACGTTGATCACTGCACGTTTAGTGGAGGTAGCACCGGTATGTCTTTCATCGAGTACGATTGGTCCCTATTGGCTAACTATAATAGATATATGACACCGCCGGTGAGACAACGGTTCTAGCAGCTGCTGAGGTCGCCAATTCATTGTTGACTCTGATGGTGCAACAACCTGTCAAGCCAGCATGAGCAACATCCACTAACTAGTTCTGTAATTTATGTATGTGGACGGTTGGGTGATACAGTTAGTAGGTAACAGTAGTACTAGCTACTGGTTATATTTCTGCTAGGTTGACTCGAGTTCTTTGTGAAAATCGGCTATTTCCTTAATTTCCAAACTAGACAAGGACAGTGTCATACATCAGTATAACATTGTACTGTGGACACTACGTGAATATACAGATAGTCAAGGGGCTAGATTCCACGTAGAAGTACACTTAATATACCCCACAACGATGCATTATTTGAATATAAAAGTCGAAAATGGTAAGGTATAGATCCAAACTACGACTATTGAGCACCTGCATTGGTACTACATGTTGCTCGAGCTCAGATCACAGCTTAAGGTAAGGTTACTTAGGTTGTACTTCTCTTAAAACTACCCCACACTCATGGAGTGGTGAAGTCGTCATTGGATTGGGCCCCGACAAGTCCCAACTTTTTTTTCTTCTATCTTCATACTCCGGCCATCTCAATCAGCCTGCATAAAGCAAACATCTCTAGACACATACGCCCAGCAAAAGCAGACATTGACCAATATGACGGACCAAATTGAAGAGCCAAAGAAATTTGAGCCAAAGAAACCTGTTGCCCTCGCGGCTCCAAAGGATGATCCGATCAGTGCAGATTACCTCGCGAAGTGCGATGGTAAGTGCATACATCTGTCTAAAATTATCACATTGCCGACTCGCCACAGGGACTAATGAGGGTTATCCGACATATGTCGCTATTAAGGTATGAGAACGCGCATCGTACTGTACAATCAGCACCTTCCAAGCTACTATACTACTGGCTCTGCCCTAGCTCATTACTGACTACGATATAGGGCAAAGTTTTCGATGTGAGTGGTAACTCGGCGTACGGACCGAAAGGCCAATATCATGGTACGCGATGAAATGCCGTGAAGTCAGAACTGTCATAAAGCAGGGACTGATTACGCTGTCTCAGTCTTTACCGGCAAAGACTCCTCTCGAGCCCTTGCACAGTCATCTTTGAAACTAGAGGACTGCAGAGCGGAGTGGGAAGACCTCGACGACAACCAGAAAAAAGTCTTAAATGATTGGTTCACGTTCTTCAGTAAACGCTACCCTATTGTTGGGGTTGTGAGCACTGAATCAGCGAGCTTATGAATAAGAGCATCCGACGTCAGCGAGGAGCACGAACGTTCGAGCCAATAGCACATATCACTTTTGTACCAAAGACAGAGTACAGAGAAGTTTTGGCATCCAATGGTCCTCCGTGTCGACTCTCCTCTCTACCAGCCGTCCCTCAGCTCGGAGCGTGGTGTTACCTAAGTTCAATCCTCACATAGGTGTAGAGAATTATCCAGGTTTCTAGTCAGTATCGGAATCCCTGCAATCTGCGTAATTGGTTGTTATATCAATTTGAAATCTTCACGGAGTTTCTACTTGACTTGGAAATCTGTTCAACGACTCGTGCCCTTCTGCTCAGACCTCGCAGAACTATGAGATAGCTTTCACGGCTTCTTGCTTTAACGTAGACCTTGCCTTCTACCCCTGTATTACCACACAGACTAGGAAATAAAATATTCATATGCTAAATTCAACCACATTACTGACATGAATCAGATAGATTGACACGCAAAGGTTGAGAACCCTCTAATGCAACTACCGCCTCTCAGAACTCTGCCCGCCATTATTCGACTAGCCCATAGTAACTATGTGTAAGAACGCTAACTAACGTACAGAAACAAATGATATTGAATCCTGACCATACCAATATTCAGACATCCTCTCACCATTTGTTGTCGCTTATCATCCGTATCCCTTGGCCATTTTGATGAATGCGATTTACAACCGATCCCATATCTTTCCCCGATTGCAATGCGGTACCAATAATCGAGATCATACATTAAGGGCTGCCAGACATATCTGTATCATGACCGTTCTCAGCAGCTCCATAGTTCATTGACCTCAGACGCTCAGGGACGCCTCTGGTAGTCACGCACGTTTGACAGTTCTCAATGGGTTGTGCCCACACACGTCTAATGATCCAACGTCCGGGACATCCATGGTTGTTATCGTTTCGCGCACGGTGACAGTGTCGAATCCTCCGCCTGTGCACGCATCTACAGGCAAATAAAATTGCCTCGTAATGGCACATAACTGGCCGTCTCTGCTAGACTCCATTAGCAGGTACCTTTACGGGACGAATTCTGCTGATGTACCCTTTGACCAGGAATCTGGTTCGATTGGAGGTCAGATCGGAGATAGGAGAATTGAATCCCGGTTGCTGGGAGACACCTCTCGTGATAAGTGCTTTAACGAAGTATCTCAACCAGGCCCGGGAAATACTTGAGCTGACGGGTTGATCAGATGAGGGTCCAGCGGCGTCTGGAGTCTCGTTCAGATTGGCTTTTTTTTTTCTCGATGATAGACAATATACTTTTGGGTTCTTTTTCTTGACGTTGGATATGTGTAGACTCAGCCACTTTGGAGGGAGTTCGATGACAGAGCAGTCCACAGACCCGCTTTTATAACTTCCACTGGTAGGAGCTTCATATGTCGTTATCTGCTGTGGCCACGATTGATGAGGACTTTTGAACGCACCGAAAAATGAAGTCCTGATCGCGCGTCCTGCATCAAAGACGTGATCCCAGAATCTCGAAGGAGCATCGGCGTGCTCCGCATATCCAACATCGTCCAGACAGGGGAATCTGTGTTCGCAAAAGGAAGGGAGTGAGGAAGAAAAATGACTGGTTACCTATGGCTCAACCCATAAGTATAGCGTCATTTTCCCCCATCTTAAATTAGAGAATAGCACAGTCATGTCCAGAGGTGACGAAGAACGGTACGGGATCGACTCCGCGGGAAATGAACCCAGCCATCATTATCAGATCTGTCACAAAAGAAAAAACAGAGAGGATTAGCCCACATGAACCAGGTTCCAAATCCATACATTTACCACGAGAGCTCACTCTAGCAGCGACCCATTATTTCCGCAACAGGTCAACTTTTCAGCAATTTCAGTAGCACTGTGCCCCCTTACCAAGCCCCTTCTCGAACAATTCGTTTTGAAAAGGTTTTAGAGAAAAGGAAAATATGACACGGAGGAATTTTGTGGGGAAAAGATTGGGTCCGGTGCTGTGAGCCCACAGCAGACTAAATATTCCTACAGGTCACATTTTTCTTTCTTGCTCCGTACTGGCCCTTTTGGCGCTTTTCACTCGTGGATGCCCAACCCCTGGTGGTACCGAGTGCACTGGGAGGGATCTCCCCGGCTCTGATGCTCTCGGGGAATTTGGGAGATCGGGGGGCATGCGTGAAGCCGTGTGGATACAGCCTCAAATGTCTGGGATGTGACCTGCGGCGTCCGGCTGCACATGGCTGCTGTGCTAGAGAGGAAGAATAATGGACGTGGGGTGTTCGTACGCAGGCATATGTACCGGTCTTTTTCTTGCAAGACAAATGATATTAGGGTGGATATTGGTATCTAAGTAGATTCTTTGCAAATCGATGGTGGGAGATGCTGATAGGGGGGTTATTGCGCCGTCATTTACGCCTTCTCGCCCTTTCTTCTCGCCCTTCTCGCCATCCTCTTCCTCGCAATGATCTTCGTCCTTTTGGCTAGCTTGTCTTCCTCTTTCCCTCCCTTCACATCCTCTCCTTTGGGCTTCGGTGCGCCCTTGAACCGTTCCCCAGGGCCGTCAGCTTCTGATCCTCTCTTCCGCTTCCGTGCCCCGTTCTGTGCACCGTTCCTCTTCCCCTGTACGTTCCCTTCCCCGTCGGCAGCGCGCTCCTCGTCCCCCTTCCCACGGTTCCCGAGCTTCTGTTCCCTCTCCTTCCGCCTTGCAACCACCTGCGCATTCTCAATCGCAAACTCGACGATGAGTCTCTTCTTCCTATCCTGGATATCCTCCTTCGAACCCTTTTTTCCCTTCTGCTGCTGGGCAGCTGTATAGCCCACCGCATAGCCGTTGAGCCACCGCAGCCCCATCAGCGCAGAGCGGTGCGTGTAGTATTCGATGAAGCCGTATCCTCTGCTCCGACCGGCGCCAGTGTCTTCTTTGACTTTGGTCCCTTCGCGCCCTTCGAAGATGACGGTGGCTTGTCTGACCACCCCTCTACCCTTGGCCTTTCGTTCGGCTTCTGCTTCGTCCATTTCCTCCCTGTGGCGCGATTTCTCCTCGAGCGAGAGAGGTTGCCGCGTGTCAGCCTTCACATCTTTAGCAAAACCGACGACTGCTTCACGGGCCAGCGCTTTCAGGTCCTTAGATGTGATACTGCGCGGAATGTTCCTTACGGAAAGACGGGTCAGACTTAGGTGCAGAGAGGGATTGCTCTCGATGAGCGCTTTCCGCTGTTTGGCACTGGCTTCGCGCATTGCGATTTCTGATGGCGCCAGAGTTTTATATAATGGCGAATTGGAAGGTATGGTGCCTTCAGAGAGAAGGTACAGACGGCGTTTGTCCTTGTCCCGCGAGCCGCGGCGCGAGACACCTTCTGCGGTCAGGCGGGCGGCTTCGGAGCGGTCAACGGCACGGGAGATCTGGAGAACGCGGCCGTCGAAGGTGTAGTGGCCGGTTGGGTCGTCATCAACGTTTTGAAGGACGGAGTGATGGATGGAATGGGTGTTTTTGTCTTTGGAATTCGCGGTCTGGGGTTTGAGTGAGCCTTTTAGACACGCGTCCGCGTCTTCCTTTTTGTAGAAGCATACGAAGGCCGTACCTCGCGGTCGTTCGGTTCCGGGCTCATAGACTACACGCGCGTATCTTACAGGGCCAAATGAGGTGAAATGCTCGTGTAGTGAATCATCTGTAGCAGACCAGGGGATGTTGCGGATGAACAAGGTCCGATCTGAGGTATCAGGTTTATGTTGTATAGCGGATGTATCTCCCTCATCTGCGTCATCCTGGTCTTCATCCCCGTCCTCGAGCTCATCATCAATATCACCTTCAGAGTTTGACTCCTCTTCTGACTTGTTTTCGTCGTCTTCATCTGGAGCAAGGTGTTCGTCCTCGTCATTCTGCTCATTCCCAGCCTCGTCGCCAGACTCTGCGTCAAGTTTGACGCCTCCATCTATCTCATGCTGTTGTTTCTGCCAGGTATTTTGGTCAACCGCCCAATCGACTGCCAGTGTTCTCCCATCAACCTCCTTCCCATTCACCGCCTCAATGGCCTTTTCCGCGTTCTTTCTTCCTCGAAGTACTACGAAGCCAAAGCCCGAAAGAGCGCCTGATTTCTGCTTAGGAAGTACTGCATGCTTCACTTTGCCATAACTCCTAAACAGCAAAGCCAATTCATCCGGCTCCTTAATACTCCACGGCAAATTCCTAATAATTAACCTCGGCGGTTGTCGAGCCTCGACCCTCTCTTTCTCCCTATTGGCCTTTAGCTCAATCGCTTTACTTGCCTTGTCACCAGATTCCTCGTTTCTATGACGCGGTTCCGCAATCTCCACTCTGATCTTCTTATCCTGGAATTTGGACCCATTGAACTCCTCTTTTGCCCTTTCTGCGTCTTCAGCGTCTACGAAGGTCACGAAGCCGTACCCTTTGCACTGTTTAGTAGTTGAGTCGGTGACGACGGTTGCGTGCTTTAAGGGGTAAGATTGGGAGAAGTGTTCGACGAGAGAGTCGTTTGTGGTTGAGGTGGGGAGATTGCGGACGAAGAGAGTACGGCGTTGTTCTGGTTTGGAGTCGCTGAGTTTGGGTTCATCGGGGTTTTTTGCAGAGGATTTTGGACTTGCAGTAAGGACCACACCTCCCTCATCTCCATCCTCGGAAAGCCTTTGCTTTTTGCGTCGGGGAGCCATAATTATAGCTTTTTCTACTGCTAAAGCCAATTGTAGCAAAAGTTCATGCTACTATAAAATTTCAGAGCCGAATATTTCCCGGTTTGATCCTAGTCCCTAGAAGCTCTAGCTCGAACTTCCTGTGAGTAACTGTCATGTCAATTAGACGTTAAAAAGAACATAGGAGAGAGAAATTCCGCCTAAAAAGATCAAACACGAAGTGTATGCTTTGGTTCTAAAGCGCTTCCGCCATTGATTCTATGCATCGAGAAATTTGGTGAAAAAGGGGTACAATGACAGAAGCAGAGCTTGCAGCGACATTCATTCCATCACTATATAAACCCCCTTCTCTGCTTCCAATTGCTCGTCATAAAGATGCTCTTCTTTACCTCATTGAAACGTTTCCAGTCGTCATAGTAGTTGGTCAAACAGGTAGTGGTAAGACCACACAGATTCCTCAGTACTTAGAACAAGCTGGATGGTGTTCAGAGGGAAAGACTATCGCAGTCACTCAGGTATGGATGGGTACCATTATTCAAATTAATCTTGATACTGATATCTTATTAGCCGCGGCGCGTTGCTGCAACCACTGTGGCTGCTAGAGTGGCGGAAGAAATGAGATGCAAACTAGGACAAGAGGTATAGACGAAATGGATTAAGTTCCATATTTCCTAGTCTAATACCGCGTAGGTTGGCTACTCTATTAGATTTGAGGATGTTACTTCCTCAGTAACCCGTATCAAGTTCCTCACTGACGGGCTTCTTCTAAGAGAAGCTTTGGTTGACCCTCTACTCTCTCGTTATTCTATTGTCATGGTGGATGAAGCTCATGAGCGCTCTTTAAGCTCCGATATCCTCCTAGGATTGTTGAAGAAGATACGAAAGAAGAGATCTGATCTGAGGATCATTGTCAGTAGTGCTACGTTACAAGCCGAAGATTTTCTCCGGTTCTTCGCTGGTGATGAAACGGTAAGCAGAGACGGATCCTTGGAGCTCGGTGGGAGTATCGGTAGGATCATTAGTCTTCAGGGACGAATGTACCCGGTGGACATCCACTACCTTGAGAATCCGGCTGAGAATTATATCGAATGCACTGTTAAAACGGTCTTTGACATCCACCTGAAAGAGCCCGAGGGTGATATCTTGATATTCCTCCCCGGTCGAGACGATATCAAAAAAACCATCGAAATGATTTCTGATAGGGCTAATGACCTTAATCCTGCTGGACCAAGATTACAACCACTGCCCCTATATGCTGGTCTTACTACCGATCAGCAAATGTACGTATTTGAACCAGCAGCAGAAAACACGCGGAAATGTATTGTATCCACAAATATTGCGGAAGCTTCCGTAACAATCGATGGTATTATATATGTTTTGGATTGTGGATTTGTCAAGCTGCGAGCATTCAATCCCACTACCGGTATTGAGACTCTCACAGCAACGCCTGTGTCAAAAGCATCAGCCACACAACGTGCTGGTCGAGCAGGGCGTACAAAGCCCGGTAAATGTTACAGACTATATACGGAGCAAGACTATGATTCCCTCCCGGAAACATCGGTTCCTGAAATACAGAGATCGGACCTCGCTCCTATGGTTCTGCAGCTAAAAGCACTTGGTATCGACAACATTGCTCGCTTCGATTATCTGACTCCACCACCTGCTGAGTTAGTAATCCGTGCTTTAGAGCTTCTCTACTCTTTAGGGGCCCTCGACGACTATGCTAAACTCACAAAGCCGCTCGGATCACGAATGGCCGAATTATCCGTGGAACCGATGATGGCCAAAGTCTTACTGTCGGCCCCTACTTTTGACTGCTTGAGTGAAATTCTCACAATTGCAGCTATGACGAGCTTGCAAGAGACCGTGTGGATATCCCACGAGGGAGAAAAGAAAGCAACAGAGACCGCACGTCGAAGATTTGCAGTAGAAGAAGGCGATCATCTCACTCTACTCAACGTTTATCAAGCATTTGTCACTAAAGGCAAGAAAGATACTCAATGGTGTCGAACACATTATCTTAACTTCAAGTCGATGATTCGAGCGGTGAGCATAAGGAATCAGCTGAAGAGATATCTAGAACGCTTTGGAGTCAACGTAGACGAGAGTCTCAGTGTACAAAAATTGACTGCTGAAGGGCCTGATATAGGTGAAAAGATTAGGCGGTGTTTAACTACCGGGTACTTCGCACATGCAGCAAGAATGCAACCAGATGGAAGTTTTATTACGGTCAATGGAGGAACGGTATTGCACCCTCATCCTACATCCCTAATGTTTGTAAGTTATGATTCAATCAGCTTTGTTGCTCACTCCTAACTTGTCTATAGAATCGTAAGGCTGATTGGGTGATATTTCACGAAATCATGGAAACTGGTTCCAAAACCTTTATTCGTGACGTTACTAAGATTGAGAAAGGGTGGCTCGCGGAGTATGCGCCTCAATTCTACCAAATCTCAAGATAACGGAAGTAGTGCAGGAATGATGGTCAATTCAAGATTCCAAGATCCCTAATCTAACCCCTTGCGCCCGAAAGTAATCCCACGTCATTATCCCATTATTTCAGCGTGGCAACAAATATTTCTCGCATGTCCTTCAAGAACATTCCTATATCTCTCGTTTGGTTGACTTTCTCGAGAGCCCTGTCCACTTCGTCCCTATCAAGCTTAGGGCGATATGCTAACACCTCGTACTCCCGTTTCGAGATGTCGAGGTCAAACCATGCTTCCCTCTCCCAATCTCGCTCATCAACATGAGTGTACACAAACTTGAGCTTGTCCACTGCGCCAGCACCCTCGATTCGTAAGCAAAGATAGTCCTGCCAAAATTCCAGCTCCGGGACATTAAATCTTGCCTGGCTGTCTAGATATCTTGCATGTTTATGTTGCGCTTCGCGGCGAGCTGCGATTTGTTTCTGTACATCTACGATTTGCGACTTAAGAGCGTCGCGGTTTGCGGCACGGGCGTCTCGTTGTTCCTTTAGTGAGGCTATCGCGGCGTGCATCTCGGCAGTTTCCTGCGCTTCTTTCGCGATTGTCTGGCTGTGAGTTTCGGACTTTAGAGTGAGAATTTCGATGTCGCGCTTCTTCAAGCGCTGGTCCTCTATACAACGGAACATGTTAGACTCTACCCCTCGTGTGTGTGATAATAATGCGCCTACCTTGTAGCTCTGTGATATTAAGTCGAAATTGATTTCGCTCTTCTAAGACTTGTTTTCGTCCCTTTTCTATGAATTCGTCGAATCTTTGGGTGAATCGCATCATGCGCTCGCGGAGGTCGTCGAAGCCAAAATTTACACTAGGTAGCGAATCTGCCATGGAGGGCGCATCGGTCGAGTGCCCGGAGCGCATCATACTTGTAGAGAGGGAAGGTTCGAAAGTTGCGGTCGCCATTTTGAAGATCCGGTAGTTATATGCGCTCGGTTATTCAATGTTGTCTCTGCGTAGCGTGGTTGTGAAGAGGAAATATTATTGTTGACTATCTGATGAGGTTTGGATTGAAGACAATGTTTACTTTCTACCCTGAAAAGGAAAAGCGGCGATCATCCTTGGTACGGATGCACGTGCGCCAAGAAACCTTATTGGGCCGCATTGAACCTCAAGAAATTTTTGGAATATGTCACAAATTTCATAAATTATATTTCACTTCTTGTATACATGCACAGTCTTCCGGTTTATTCTCTGCTCTAGTTTTACTCGATATGAAACGCGTCTTCTACCTCGGTGGCTCTCATTTTGCTCTGAAACCGAATGACTAACCCATCCATTCATGACCTCAAATATGGTCATGTAGGACCCGCTGTATACGATACTGATACTAAAGAATGGCTTTTTGGTCGAGAGATTAGTCGATGCAACGTATTGAAAGTCGTTGGTGAACCTGAGAAACTCTTAGAATCTTCCGTCCGGAATTCAGTGGAACAGGACGAGAATAACTCGAATAAGCATTTTTCGCAGAGAATACGTAATGCATTAGAGGGACTCCCAGAACTTCTACCGGCAAGGCATATTATCGAGGAGTATGCTAAGGTTTCGTCCGCTATGTGCTCCGCAGCAAGATTCTACGACCCTGCAAACGGCAAACTGATTGGATTTGGAAAAGCAGCTGATCTTGACCGGAGATCCCAAGCTCTAGTACGAGTGATTGCAAAACCCTCTGGGGAAAGCGGAGAGATCCTTCACTTAGCCCAAGTTTTTGAGGAACGACGCGGCTGGGGTACGGAAAAGGCCCCGGCACTTCGAGACTTCAACATCGACACTAAAGGGCCTACCTACTGGCCTGGTGATGGTTCCCCGATAAAACACATATGCTTCTCGCGACCAGAAGGTAATCAGAGCGCTTTTATCGCTGTTAGAACCGCGGTTTCCACATCAATACTTCGACCATTACTTCACCGGTCTGCTATTCCAAATCGTGGAGGCTCTCTTGGCCAGCATGTGTATAGTATTTCTAGATTGGATGCAAATCCTATTCTCAAAGTACCTATAACGAGTACGGGGGGGGACTTTCATGCCGATGTAGCCTTTAATCCGTGGTACCAGCGGCAGTTTGCCCTGGTAGATTACCGTGGTCATTGGAGTATCTGGAATGTGGAGGGTGGGCAGACCCGTGGCGGAAGAACTAACAAGTATGATGTCAAGAAAATGAAGATTGGGATTCTTGAATCTCTTGTGAAAGAGCAGAGTAACATCCATGAGCGTCCTGACGACGGTTGGCGACGGATATTCTGGGCTGGGAATATCAATACCATAATTGTTTGTGACCGAAAGGCACTTGCTGTATTTGATATCCGGGAGAGGCCTCTCCGATTGCAAGGGCCAAATCTACATCTGGACACTTCTCCCGATTGGATACTTGATGCCCGAGTTGATCCTATGCAAGATGATCGTTTCTTTGTTCTAACTTCTTCACGAATCTTTTGGATACAAATAGATTATCTAGGAGGAGCGGAAGCTAATAGTGGAATTGCGCGTATCCTACTCTCATGGGCGCATTTTCGACACCCGGGAGACATATCCCTTAGCATACACCCCTTCAAATGTGGTAATGGTAAGACTAGTTCTTATGATTTGCCTCTCACTCATAACTAATACAATGCAGAGATATTCGTGCTATTAAACTCACGAGTCGATTTCCCTATTCAGGTCTTTCGGTTCACTCACGAAGATAGCGGACTATCTATTCCACGTTCATTATCTGACCCGTTCGTTTTGAACCTAGAATCCCATTCAGACGGTCATATTCGGCAGAAAATCCTCGATCTTGACGTTGAAGGGTTATCATTCCACTTCGAAAATCGTTTCGTCAACAAAGATGGTGTGGGGGGCCGATACGCAAATGAAGGCTTACAGTTCTTTAGCCTCGTTTCTATTAATGACGATTTTAGTATTTCTCGACTACTGTTATATAGAGAAACTCGCGTTTGCAAATTTGAAGAGAAGGAGACTAGGCCAAAGAGCGTAGAATTTCCGACGTGGTCGACGAATATCGAATTGAGACGCTATCTGTCCAGTACTTTTGTTGAAGATTCCAGCGATAGCGAGCCTGATTTTATTGTACCTGATGGTATTGCTGATTTGGAATTGATCCCGCAACATGTCCCCATCACCAACCCACTTCAGGATCATGTAACTTCACAAATCAAATCTGCCGGTTTAAAGAGCAAAATGCAGCTTCTAAATAGGGATTACATAAAGAACCTTCGCGACCCATCCACTGTCGAATTGAGTTCCGATATTATGGATGTGATCGCAGATATTAGAAACGAAATGGATTCAAAAGCTACATTAGAGGAAGATAAATATTATGGTACTTTGTAAGTCTATTTGCTATCCTAATTGTCGAATAAATCACTAATTTTTGCTTTAGGTTAGAATTTGCAACGTCTGCACTCAAAGTGGAGGATGTGGATACAGCATCATCGAGCTTAGAAGATATGATTATCAGTTCGGGCCCTCGGGATTTAGAATCTCGCGTGCTCTATATTTTTCGGCGATACGCTGGGATTTTACTCGATCAACCTTTCAGGGTTGAAGGGAATCAGTCGCTACTGGATATCTATATTCATTTCTTGCACCTCTGGCTTTCTTTTCTCCCCCTTAATACTCCGAACAGCCTTCGTACCGCTAAAGAGAGCCTATGTCGTAGGTTTGCAGCTGAATGCGTTCTTTCACAACTGGAACTGAAAATCTCGGAACCAGTTAATAAGCCGGAACCGGTCGAATCTGCTACGGATATTGAAACTCAGACGAACATCTCTCAACCTAGTAGCTTTTCATTGCCTCTTCGAACCTCAGGAAGAGATAACGTTCGTGGCTACGATGAATTAAGCTCCCAGTCAATTTCTACATTCAACGACATGCATTCAAGCCAAGGAGAAGGCCTTCTACCGACGCCAGAGCTCACCCCATCAGTATTTTCAGGATCGTCATTTTCATCTTCTATGTCAGGGTTGAATGATACAACATTTACTCGTATGAAAAGACGCACGACACTAGAGGATACGGCACCGTTCCTTCCAACACAAGCATCTCGCGTACTGATGCATTGGAATGTCGACAGCAATCCTGATGATTATGACTGGGAAGCTACCAAGGACGCTATCGACGATGCAAGTGATACGGAAGTCGATGGACTCTCAGCAGCACGAAGAGATAAGTTAAAACGACGTGCTGAAAAACATCTCAAACGCCAACGCCGAGAAACAGCTTCTGCTTCGGCTAGTATACAACCTACGTTCAGAAGTTCTCCTGGCCCAACTTTAGATTATGGCGGTAGTAGTCAGATGGCTACTTCACAGCCCTTCGTTGCATCACAGGCAGAGAGAGGTTTATTCGGAACGAGACGGCCGCCAAAGAAGAAGGCAAAGGTGAAGAGACAAGCTGGTTTCAGATGATGTACAAGGTCACTACCACCTACAGTAAGGTTAAATTGCTCATTTGTAGTACTTTACGCTACCCTTACGACCATATACAGGGAGAATGGACGAACAAACTAAGGACAAGGTGATTCAACCGAGCAGATATCCAATTGACCGTGCGTTAGACCATAGTTAGGAAGTTAAAGGAATCCATTTCTACCATAAAGCTGGCTCAACCGCCAATCCACCCCGGCTTAATCTTCAAGATCCTGCACTGGATTAACCTATCCATCAAGACCCCTAATATTAAGTACCGGTGCGCCCCAAACTCGCCCAGGATCTCTGCGATATCTTCTTCCAAGGGGTTACGAACGAGATTCCTTATACGCGGCATAACCTCCTTAGGATCGCTGCCGGAGAGTTCAATATTCGTCCATTTTATAGCAAGAGCGAGCACACGAGGCGGCAAAGCATCGAAGCCAGGCCGTGTGATCTCCCGGTTGCGTACATAGAGATCTCATCATAAGTGGGATCATTTCTCTTCATCCTTGGCGGAACTGGTGATTGTATGCCGACATAGTAATGATGTAGTTATTGTATGTTTATTGGAGGATTTTAGAGCGTCTCAGATTGTATTTTGGGGTTTTGGATGAGAGACGCATTTACAGAAGAAGTGAACGACTTATATTCAGGTCAAGGGCGAGGAGTTGGATGAGTGGAGGGTCCGACTGTATTTTTACAATATTTTTGAGTGGTAAAGGGGATGTTTGTCAATATAAGGTGCCTAGTTCATATGAGTAAGTCCTTCACTCGCCTATTGATTCACGACTTCTGTTATTGTTCATTTTGACACGGACAGCTGCCTAATAAAATGTTAGGGTTAAAGAAAGAATAAATTTACATGACTGAGGAGAGAATAACTAAGCATGTTTCAGTTCCTGTCTACATTTCCCATAATGCCGTCGAAGGCCACGTCGAGTCATCAAGTACACCTCCCATATGCCAGAGCTATGATCTATATATCCGCCGGCCCTCCAGCGCTGCCTAGTGCTCCCAGTACAACATCAAGTGGTAGGAAAGCCCTTCGTGGGTATGGCCGAATTCATCGAATATATTGTAAGGATAATAGTCTTTCAAAACGTGCTTTTCAAACCAGCCCTTATCGACCTGCACAATTTGTTTCGACTCCAAGGCGTCAATCATGTGAATCGCAAATGTGAGAGCCAGTGCGAGAGCGTAAGTGCTGAATGCTGGAAAAAACGAGTACATATTCATCGGATCAACGAAAACGTCGACGCAGACCTGTTCAAGGTCGTCTCATTCGCTGCGGATGGTATCAGTGCCCATTTTTGTGGAGTTTGGGTCGAGGATTCGGTATATATATGGGTGTTTTGTGGACATGTTATATAAGTTGATATTGTGGTGGAGAGCACTCGGGATCTGACGGGTTTGAGATAGGAGTATATAGTGTGAATGTGAGATATTTGTGGATCTCAGAGAATAGAAATAGAGAAGCAGGATATATATAGGGGAAGGGTGGTCCTAAGAGAAGGGGTGTAAGTTAAGTATGTTTGTCATAACTTACATGTATCCCCTTAGTTTTGATATACGTATGCCCCTTATCAAAATAATCAGGTGATACCTGAACTGGAATCGCGGATCTCAATTGCATCAAAGTACATGTTATCACATCCCGTCGAGTCACGGCTTTCAGCACGTTGAATTAGGAATATCTTAGAATATGCTAGATAGCGCGCGGTAAACCAAGCTGTAGAATAGCGTATAAAGTAATTTATAAACCAGCATATGAGTAATAGACAGTAGAATGTGGATCACACCGCCGACGTACTATATGGACAGCTACCGTATAAGCTAGCATTCTTATTTTACTTTATAGAATAGTGTATGAAGTGAACTCCAAAGGCTATGGTGCACTATTAAAGTCCCTTAGTCGGAGTTTGTGGTGAGACCCAACAGAGTATAGACATAAAATAAGAGATCCCAGCTTACATAGGATCTTCCTAAAGGCGCGGGTGTATATGTATTAAATCACAGGAATCGCTGGCCTAATGCAAGCTGCAAGGTGAGTGAGACAGTTTGATTTCACACGATCGAAAAGCTTTCACGAAATACATTCTCTTCCCTATATTACATCCTATTAGGGGATGAAGGGGCCACATCCAGATATCAAGCCAACCTCCCCCTTACAACTAATCAAAACATATTCAATCAACGGCAACCCGCACTCATCGCCCAGCGCACTATCGCCTCAGCCGTGTCTTCCTTGAGCGTAGCGCGGTCGTTATTATATACACGACGTGTATCAGAAACTTCCTCGAGCTCCGGATAGTCCTCAAGGCGCTTCAGCGGCGGTCACATCGGTTCTTTGATTCCCCGATAGACAATGGAGTCTCGTGCTAGGTTGCTCATCTGTGCGCGATGAGGAGCATGTCGTCGGAGAAGCGCTCGAGGTCCGGGTATGAGTTTGGGTTCAGAAAAGGGCTTCTTTGAGCTCGAGGATCTGCGTCCATTCATCCTTGAATGTCGACATATTTTGGAGATGTGGAGTATAAAGGTTTGGGGTGTTAGAGGAAATATAACCGTTGAGGAAAAGTTCAGTATGTGGAACAGTATATAGTTGTCGAGAGGGTTTCGGTGCGGGAGAGCGTATGTTTTGTTTCGAGCCTTGTACAGTTATTGATATAGGGGTTGGGGTGTGGGAAAGAGGGTATACAGGATTGGCAGAATAAAGGTAGAGAGTCAAAGAAGGAGAAGATATGTAGAGGGGAGCGGGCGTCCTTCTAAGGTGGAAGTTAGTAGTGGCAGTTCTGGGGAAGGTATATGTTGGCCATATTCGCCGTTGTGCGTTGTCACCTAGTGCGTTTGTTGTGCTATTGATGTGGTTGTTGTAATTTGAAGAGTAGTACTGAAGGTCATTTCGGGATTTGGAGGAAAGAGATTTGTGATTTATAAGTAGAACATTGGATAATATACTTAAGGGTAAGCGACGCATTGAATGAGCGAAAGTTGTTAGTTTGAATCTTCTTATTGTTGGGTTATAAGAAATGGGAACGTTCATAAATGTACTTGGTGCCGTCGTAGTAGTTTATTATTCTGATAAAATGTATGAGTCCTCTCATGACTTATCATAATACTGATAGCCGTTCAAGAAACACGTAGATACGAAGAGAAAATTCAGTTCGATATAAGTAAGGGAATCTTTATCATGTATAATTGATATCCAACCTAAACATTATAATTCCTTCTAGGGTACTATTGGGAAACATCAAGACCCCTTGTCGACCTCCCCCATAGCCCATATAACACTAATTAGGTGAATCGTCCGAGACCAGCTCCGGTTCGGGGTGAAAGCCGGTCAGTTGCGCCCAGCGGCTCCACTCTTGGATTAATGCTCTCGAGAGTCCTGGCTTATCCCAATGCCACTGTAATGTTTCGTAGATATCGAATTCCTCAGGATTACCCCTGAGCTGCGCCAGCTCGTCCAGACGATCGTCCATCCAAGAGCTGATGACTACAAGCTCTGCAAGTCTGACCGCGACGGCGAGTACGTGAAATGAGAATCTCCCGAAGTCGAGGGTTAAGTTGGGGTCCCTGAAGTATGCTAGCCTGAGTTCTTCGATTTGGTCCCATTCTTCCTGGAAAGTAGGCATGTTGATATATAGATCCGAGTATATATGTTCAAGTTGAGGTTTGAAATGTGCGAGGAGTATATTCATTGGTTTTGATGTCGAGATAGGAGCTTAGAGTATATGTAAGGATGTATTGCGAATCTGGAAGGATGGAGCTAAGAGGGTGGTGGAAGAAAGGTATATATAGGCGAACGTGTAGTGTTTTAGGAAGGGCGCAGGTTGTTGTGCGTTGGCAAATGATACGTTCAGTGTATTACTAGTAGACATCACAGTAGCAGATCGGTGGGTTGCTGTAACGATGATCACGATTTTCCTATATTCATGAGAGGTAAGGTGAACGTTGCTGCTGGACATATGCTGGCGGATGCGGCACAGAGAAAGCTTCCATAGTTTCCTATCAGGAACTGTTTACTTGTTCCCCTTCTTCCTCTTTTTCCGTTTCATATTTCTCTTCGCATTTTTCCCCCTCACGGCTGCTGATTGCTCTCCCTTCTCCTCGCCTTCTTCCTCGTCCTCATCACCCTCGTCATCCTCCCCATCGACGCTATCAACGGCCCGCCCAACAACAGGTCTCGGTCCCGCCCGCCCGTACCTCTTAGACACCTCCCTCTCAAAACCATCTTTCTCCCGCCTGAAGAGTAACATCGTCGCTCTCGCATCCTCAAGACTACTATGCTCGCCCCCCTGAATCTCAACACCGAGCAGCTCTTTTGCGAGCCGCTTCAACGCCGGCGTCCGCCCTCGACTTAACTTGCGGAACTCTGCGTACCGTGAAGTGTCTCTAATATCCCTCGGGGGGTGCTTCAGCTGCAAGGCCTCAAGATCGTTCTTTATGGCATGACCAACCAGGATACGGTTCTCTAGCAATGCTTCCACGTCGCGCCGAACAGACTTAAAGGGCCGTGCTGCTTTAAGGAGCTCCTCTGTGATTCCCGAGACGTGCGTACGGTAGTCAGTAACCCGTATTGTGGGCGCAACATACGAGTCGTAGATTTGCACGCCGTGGTAGTTGACCAAGGAGACACGCGCGAGTTGGGAGTCGGTGCTTGGGGGCGGCCCGGTGCCCACCATTTCGCAGTCCAGCGCAACGTATTTGCCTATCTGGACGGTGGTGTTAAGACCGCTATTGGGGACTTCAGGAGGTGCGGTGGAGGTAGGGATAGAGATGCTGGTTGGAGGGATAGAATACGCCGCTGCGACATCTGCAGGATTGAGGTCGTGATCTTCAGCGAAGAGGGCAAGGGTTGCGGAGGGGGGTTGCTGGGAGGTAGTGATAGAGGCTGAGGGAGTTCTCAAGGGTTTAGAGCTAAGGATGCCCATTTTGCGGGGTTTAGAAGTGGGTATCGAGGGCTTAGGTGTGAGTCTGGGTCTTTTTAAACCATTATGTGTCGTCTTAGGGGGTAATTGCCCGTTTGATTGTTTACGTTTGAGAGGAATCGAGGTGCCGTGGGTGATGGGCTTGGAGGAGGTTTCGAGGGTTTTGGAGGACTTGAGGGACTTTTGGAGCCTTTTCCAGTTGCTGGAGAGGTTTTGAAGATCCATTGGGCACTGTTATCGCATTTTTAGGTCTAAGAATGAGCGTGGGTGTATCTAACCCCGAAGTTTATGAATATATTCAACATTGTTAAGGTGGTGCAGAAAAAGTTCAAGACAATGAACAGTATCTAGAGGCCCGTGCACACCCGCCTAACAGCGGCATGTGTCAAGCGCTCCCAGCCGGATTTCATTTACACGGTCGCAAAGGCATCAAAGCTACAGAAGTCAAAGCGATACAATAATTCAAAACCATCTCTTTTCATCTCATAACTCTGACAGTAGGTAGCGCTCGTCATGGCGCCTCGAGACTCTTCACATGAGCCGAATGGCACCCCGGATCCAGTCGAAAAGGGCTTTGCCACTTTGAATACTTTGAGGTAGAGTATACCACTTCCAAGGTAGACAGAAATGCGTAGATAGCTAATAATGTCATAGAGTGGGAGTAAAAGCGTTCGTTGAGAAAGTAAGTTATCTCGTCTATCTTCCTTTGGAGGACCATTCCGCATATAGCACCCCTATATATGCACTTTTACACTATGTGTGAATATGATGCTCTCTATAATCACCAAATTCTCTCTATCATACTATGCACTTGTCTAATACTTTGGCCCCTGTTCTAACATTTCTGGAGGACGGAGAAAAGCGTAAAGCAGAAATCTTGTCTATACAGACTCGGAAGGGAGACCTTACATTTTAGTAAGATACCGTGCTACTATTTATATAGGAGGAATCTGACAATATTAGTGTGCACTACGAAGAGTTCAACAAGCGTCTCGATGGTAGGTCGAAGTCCGTTTTCTGTTCTCCTAAACTAAAGAAAGACTAGAATGGATCAACGCCGATAGAATCGATCTGTCTCAGGAGGTGGAATGGCCAGCTCCTGAGAAACCAGAAAAGAAGAAAGCCAGCGCGCCCCAGACTAAGGCTGCTCAAGTGTCGAAAGCTGAGCAAGCATACAAGAAGAATCCTAAGAGACAGCGCTCGAAACTGGACCGTGAGCTTTCTATGACCCCTGATGTCCTCTCCGGCACCAATGCCCAAGGCAAAGCTTCGCGTCCAACCCGAGCCGGCGGGAAAGAGAACCGTGACCAAGTCAGTGTGATGGCCCCTGAGATCGTAGACGGCACACCCAAAGCAGAAGACGACGAAATGGACCTAGTGGACCTGCAGGACGCAGCAGCGGCTGCTAAAGCTGTACCGCCTGAGGTCTACTCTCGGGAAGAGGAGATTGAGAAACTCCGCACTCAAGGGTCGATGACCCAGAACCAAACCGAGATCTCGCGCGTGCGAAATCTCAACCGGATTCAAATGGGCGAGCACGAGATCGAGCCGTGGTATTTCTCCCCTTACCCCATCGAGTTCGCGCAGGATAGCGACATGGTCTATATCTGCGAGTTCTGCCTCAGCTACTTCGGCGAGCTGAAGCAGTTCGAGCGGCACAGGACTAAGTGCACGCTGATGCACCCGCCCGGCAACGAGATCTACCGCGACGACTATGTTAGTTTCTTCGAGATCGATGGACGTAGGCAGAGGACGTGGTGTCGTAATCTCTGTCTCCTTTCGAAATTGTTCTTGGATCACAAGACCCTGTTCTATGATGTCGACCCCTTTCTTTTCTACTGCATGACCACCCGCGACGAACACGGTTGCCACCTCGTCGGCTACTTCTCCAAAGAGAAAGAGTCCGCGGAGGGGTATAACGTCGCGTGTATCCTGACGCTGCCGCAGTATCAGCGGAAGGGCTTCGGTCGCCTCCTCATCGCGTTCTCGTACGAGCTTTCAAAGCGCGAAGGCAAGTTAGGCAGTCCTGAGAAGCCCCTTAGTGATCTGGGGTTGCTGGGTTATCGCGCGTACTGGCAAGAGACACTGGTGGAGCTTCTCATGGATGGTAGGGCGGAGGCGAATATCGAAGAGCTTGGCTCACTGAGCGCCATGACGACGAATGATGTGCTGCATACGTTGCAGAATTTGAATATGTTGAGGTATTCGAAGAACAATCATGTTATCGTGCTGACGGACGAGGTTGTGGCGGCGAGAGAGAAACAGTTGGCAAAGGAGAAGGTGAAGGGGAAGAGGACGATTGATCCGGCAAGGTTGCAGTGGAAACCGCCTGTTTTTACTGCATCATCTAGGACGTGGAATTGGTGATTTTCTGGGAGGTTTTCCCGAGAGACTGGCGTTTGGGGAGCTATGGGAAGAGCGGATCTCTGATTAAATATAAGATACCCTTGGTAGGATGATTTACGAATATTTATGCTTGATTTGGATTGAATAAGTACTTCATCAGTGAAGAAGCTTATAGCGCACCGCCATGTCGCAACTTTAAGCAGAGATATCTCTCCTAATCGTTCTGATACTTCAGAAGATTTTACTCAACACCCTCTTCACATCATCCGGATGATCTCCATTCGCAGTATCCCTCGGTGTCTTCCGCATAACAGCATTCTGTCTAAAATGCATGAACTCTGTCTTCCCCCCGTCCTCCTCCACCAACTCCACCCCACCACCCTCCTTCTCCCTCCTCGCCCTCTTCTTCCTCTCTTTCGTCTCCACAACCTTCCCCCTCTCCACATTCCGGACAAACTCCCTATCCTCCCTCCTCGCCCTCGATACCTCCGCCCTCATCCTCGCGGCCCTCTCCGCGTTCTCATTCGCAATCTGCTCCGTCAAATGCCGCCACTTGAAGCCCTTCAGGTACTTCATATTCCACACATCGTCATAGTAGTACCCGCCCTTCTTGCCGCCGATGGGCTGGGCGTTGAGCGTCGCGGCGCAGGCTTTGGCGTCGCGTTTGCTGACGAATTCGACCCAGCCGTCGAGGTAAAGAGTCTTTTTGTTGCCGCCGCGCGAGGTGCGCTGGCGGTGCGATATGGCGGGTTCCGGGGTCAGGAAGATGCGGTTTAGGGCGCCGTGGGGGGTGAGGAGGGTCCGGAGGGTGGTTGGTTTCATGAAGGGCGGGATGCGTGAGAGGTAGATTACCCCGGAGCGGTGTTTGGATTTCTTGGTGGCGGATTGTTTCTTTGATGTGGAGAGAGCATCGTCGGCGCCGTTGTCGTCGTGTTCGGGGGCTTCTGGTTCTGGGGAGAGCGATTCGGGGGGGAAATGTGCGAAGCGGAGATCGCTGGTTTGAGGTTTCTTCGTCGTGCGTTGGGATTTCGATTTCGACTTTGCTTTGGTCCCAGGCTTGATTATATCGTCTTGACCGTCAACTTGCTCTCCTGAGTCGGATAACGCGTCAGAGTCGTCCCCGCTTTCGGTTTTTTGTCTCTTGGGTGCTCGTCCTGCTAGAGCTGTACCTCTGCTCTCTTCGGCGGCTTCTGAGTCGTAGCCTTGATCCTCATCCTCACTAGACTCGGCCTCGAGAAACTCATTTCTCTTCCTGGTCACCATATCGAATTGTTGTTAGAGACGTTATGTGCAACTGCGCGGTAGAAGAAAATAATGCGGGAGTGCCAAGATATTCATAAGTTGTGACAAGTGCTGGTGGTACGTGCAGCGTGTCTTCGGTTCCGTCCGTGCTTTTCACTTGTGTCACTGCAGAAAAACTGAACTTCAGCTACCTTATCCACATTTTTATATCGCACACGAATCGACGAGATTTTTCCAGGAGAATTTCAATAACTGTAAGAACTTATTCTATTCATAAACGTTAAGCAAATGACCAAAAAAATTTTCGAGCTTTTTAAGAGAACCCCAGAACAACTTTCATGCCAAGACCTCGGACATGTGCTCAGCCCTACAAAGCAACAGTAACATCGTGCATCGACTAATCGTACATACAGTCACCGATAATTTTTCCTCTGGCAACTTTACTGGATCACAACATGTTTATGGCTTTCCAAGATAGACAAAATGATAAAGCGACCGCTATGTTTTGACTCTGTCGAATTAGTTGCTTCTGCCGAGCTTCAGCTGAAGTTTTGTGATACGAGTTGTCGGAATGAGTATTCCTATATAACTTCCCGCTGTCCCATTTCGACTCCCCATCTCAATTACCTAGACAGATCCTCACATAGATCAATCTTCTGTCATCCCCTATTCGCTTTCATCTGGTCTATATATCTTTTCCAATCATACAAAATCTCAAAATGTCATATCTCCGCTTTACAAAACCTGACCGCACATCTACTCCACTTCCATCTCATATCACTCGTATTTTCGTTCCTAGTCCAGATGGCCCTCTTGAGCTTCTTTCAGCACAATCGCCATCCTCCTATAACGGCCCTGCAAAGGCACCATTCTTCTTCGCCCATGGCGGCACAGGACATGCTTCGGTGTGGTTGGAATGGATGACATTCTTCTCGCAAAGACATAACATTCCCTGTTATGCCCTATCAATCCGTGGTCATGGCTTTAGCTGGTACCCAAGCTACATTCGGATGGTGTATTTCACATCGAAGAGAGCATTAGCCGATGATCTAGTGACGGGAATTAAGTATGCGCAACAGAAAGAGCAGAAGAAGACTGGAAAGCCGACGGATATCGTTCTAGTCGGCCATTCTAGCGGCGGTGGTTTGTCGCAAATAGTCCTCAGCTCAAAGGACGTGCAAGCTAAGGGATTGGCGCTTGTCGCCAGCATCCCTTGTTATGGATCGTAGGTGAATATGGCCAGTATCGATTTAGTATGTTACTGAATTTTTCCCCAGCTTTGGTGTCTATTGGAGATGGTGGACGATGGATCCTTGGTTTGTAATGCGACAATGGATTCACTTCATGCATCCAAACTCACCACTATCCTCGCGACGATTAGTGAAACAAGCATTCTTCTGTGACGCATATCCAGATGAGCGAGTTGATGAGTTCGCAAAGGAAATGTCCTACTACGAGAGCTACCTCTGGCCTATCGGGATGATGTTCGGCAGTTTCGTGAATGTCAAGAACATCCTACAACAAATTGTTGGATGGGGCATTGGGGAACGCGTTCTAATCCTTGCCGCAGAGAATGATAGATTGATGAGTGTCGAACAGATGCAGAGAGCGGCCGATACATATCGAACGGGAGTGACCGACCTTGTGGGGACGAAGAAACTTGAGACGAAAAGTGACGGGGTCTACGTTGATGAGAAAACTCTGGGGAGTGAAGGACAAGGGGTTCGGTTTGGACTCGTAAGAGGAGCTGGACATCATCTCCAGAATGACTTGCAGTGGGAAGATGGCGCGGAGAAGTTGTTGGAATTTTATAAGCAGTTGTAGCAAGCGGGGATAAAACAAACATTGAACATATGTATCAGTATTGTAACTAGCTTTCAAAATGATACACTCTGGGCTCTTTGATATCAAGTAGTTCTATTATTCACCATGCTCTTCAAACCGGACTTCCCAAATGTGGATGGCGGCAGAGGGTTGGTCGACCTCGGCCCGTGAGTCGTCACAATTCGAACTTCATCATCAGCAGCAAAAGTTGCGATAACAATGCTTCAGCCTCGATTGCATCCTCATAGAACTCCAGAAAACCATAATGGAGTTCATGACCAACCTGCAAAATGGTTACGATGAGCTGAAGCCATCGCTCTTCGGTACAGCCACCCAAACTGCCATCCCATTACTGATCCTATACTCAACATAAGATTAAAGAACGTATTTGAGGATCCTTCTAATAGTTTATAGAACTCCTCTCCGAGCAGCAGCTCTCGTCTCTCCTACCTCCATCGCTCCGCTATCTACTAGCGGTCGCCACTCACCGTCGTCCTCGATATCTCCTCCCTATCCTCAATTCCTTCGACGAACTATACGCGCTCGTCTTCCTTCTACTCGAGCGCCACTACCTCAAAACCACTGGCGGCAGTTTTACAGAGAACTTCTATGGCCTTAAGCGCGAACGCGTCCTTCGCGTTAAAGGAGGTGAGGTTCCACGAGCCCAGCTCGGCGCGTCCAAGGAGGTCAGAGAAACCCTACAGGTGGGGAGGGGAGACATATGGCGGAACCTAGCCATCATGGTCGGGTTCCCATACCTAAAACGAAAGCTAGATGAAGGATGGGAAGTCCACGCACAACACGTAGGTGTGCTCGGTGGACGTCGAGAAGAAAGATTACCAGACAGACCATCTGTAAAACAACGGCTGCTCTTCTGGTATAAGTGGTTCCTGCGGAAAGTCTACCCCAGCATCAATGCTGCGTACTACTTCTCACTCCTCACTTTTAATCTCGCATATCTCTTCGATAACTCAAAATACCACCACCCCCTTCTCTGGCTCGTCGGAACCCGGATGCGCCGTCTCGGCGCCGCGGACCACAAAGCCATCGAAGCGGCATTGACGGCGCCTGTAATAACATCCAAAGGCGCAAAACCAGGCCAGGGAAACTCGATATTCAACCCCCGGACCGTCTATCACACCCTATACCCCCGCATGCTCTCCTCCCTGCGTCTCCTCCTCCCAACCTCCATCTTCGCCCTCAAGTTTCTAGAATGGTGGTACGCGTCCGACTTCGCGCGCCAGCTCTCTCGAAAAGCAACAGAAGGTCTCGCACTCCCCCCACCTGTCATATCCGGGCTCTCGGGCGCGCCCGCCAGGCGTACTTCTACTAAACTTGCGTCTTCCTCTCAGTCAAAACAAATGTCATTCGAATCTAAGCATACCCACCAACAAGCCCGTAACCCACCTATTTCCTCGACCTCTCTCCTCCCCATCCTTACGGTTCCTGCACCTACAAATGCTACGTCTGCCCTCTGCCCCATCTGCGTCTCGCCTGTAGTGAATGCGACGGCTGCGCCTACGGGGTATGTGTACTGCTACGCGTGCATCCACAAGTGGGTTGAAGGCACGCATGAGCGGCAGACGGCGTTTATGGAAGGCGGGGGAGGGGAGGAAGGGTGGGACGAGGAAGGAAGTAGGGAGGGAAGGTGGGAGAGTGGGAAGGGGAGGTGTGCGGTTAGTGGGAGGAGGGTGCTTGGGGGGACGGAGGGGTTGAGGAGGGTGTTGGTTTAGGGGTGGGTTGGATGTTTTTGGATGGTGGAATCGGTAGGTGTGGGTACGGCGTGTGGAGTAGTGTGGGGTAATATGTCTCCTTGGAAGAGGATATCCGGGAATGCTCTTCAGCTATCTGTGGTATCTGTGGTATTTTGGATTATTTGTACCGTTGCCTGGACACGTTTCTTGCTTGACTGTACGGTATTCCCTCATGGAATAGTAAAATGTGACTGGACTACTCGCTCTGACTGGACTGTACAAAATCATCGGTATACCCGACGGTTATAACCTAAATCAACACCACGACAGCGCTATACAGAATAACGCGATGAGTTATACATCATAACATACGCATATACCCCATGATGTTTCATGCTTATACAGATTACTCACACTGTACTGTCTCATGCGGAAGGAAAATGACTGAAAGCTATGCTCTCCCAGCAGATAATTGCCTTGAAATAAGGAATTCATAATATAGCAGTCATAACTAAAACACCACAATCGAAGACAATACAGACAAATATAACACTCCTACAACCCCCTCCCCTCCTCAAACTAAATCACCAAAATATATATATAAGCAAATCAAATTGAACCATCCCCTTACTACCTTACTCTACCCTTATCCCACTACAAGCGACTCTCAACCTCCCACCCCCTCTCACCAGGCCAATCAGCATCCGGCCAAACCTTCCCCAACCCCTCCCAGATACTTCCCACATGAACAATCTCAAGACCATCTCTAACCTCCTGCGGCACCTCTCTCACCTCCTTCCTGTTCCCGGCTGGGAGCAGCACAGTCTTAACGCCCGCCCTCAACGCGCCGATCAATTTCTCCTTGATGCCACCCACGGGGGTAACCTTCCCGCGCAGCGACACTTCCCCCGTCATCGCGATGTGCGGCGGGACAGCCTTGCCCGCGAAGAGACTGACGAGGGCAACAGTGTGCGCGAGACCGGCGGAGGGTCCGTCCTTGGGGATCGCGCCGGAGGGACAGTGCACGTGGACGTCGCGCCGCTTCATGATGTCCTCGCTCGGGTCAGCCGTGAGGCCGAGGTCGAAGGCATGAGCTTTGACCCACGTGAGAGCCACCTCGACGGACTCCTTGAGGACGTCGCCGAGTTTGCCGGTCAGCTGGACGCGGCCGCCGCCCGGGACGTCGGCGACCTCGATGAAGAGGATGCTGCCGGTGCCGCCGGTGGAGTAGGCGACTAGGCCTGTGACGACGCCGGGACGGGCGACTTGCTCGGCGATTTCGTCGTCGAAGCGCTCGATGCCGAGAATGGTGTCAAGGTCTGCGACGCTGACGGAAGGGTTGTAGGACTTGAGGCTTTCGGAGTCTTTGGCGTCGGCGTATTCGACCGCTTTGGAGCGGCAGACGGCGCCGAGTTCACGTTCTAGGTTGCGGACGCCGGATTCGCGGGTGTAGCTCCCTATTATTTTATCTAGGACATCTTCTGGGAGGACGATATGTTCTTGTTTAAGCCCATTGGAGGTTATCTGCTTGGGTAGAAGGTGGTGGGTAGCAATGTGTCGTTTCTCAAGGGTTGTGTAGCCGGAGAGCTGAATTGTCTCCATTCTATCAAGCAGGGCTGGTGGGATGGTGTCGAGGCTATTAGCAGTGGCGATGAAAAGCACTTTACTGAGGTCGATTGGGATATTAACATAGTGATCCGTAAATGTGTGATTTTGCTCCGGGTCGAGCACCTCCAACATTGCTGCGGACGGATCACCGTGGAAGTTTGAGCCGCCGACTTTGTCTATTTCGTCGAGAAGGAAGACGGGATTGCAGACGCCGACTTTCTTAAGACCTTGAACGATGAGGCCGGGCATGGCGGCAACGTAGGTGCGGCGGTGACCCCTGATTTCTGCTTCGTCCCGGACACCTCCCAGGGAGATGCGGTGAAATTTGCGTCCCAGTGCCGTTGCGACGGATTTGGCGAGAGAGGTCTTGCCGGTTCCTGGTGGGCCAACTAGGAGGAGGATTGGTGACTTATCGATCATACGTTTCGTTCGGGTTGCTTGTAGTTGAGATTTGTCGTCAGTGCTGTGCTTGATTTGAGACTCCAAGTCGGCGTTAACAGCTTGTTTCAGCTTGAGGACCGCCAGATACTCAAGAAGTCGCTTCTTAATTTTCTCTAAGCCATAATGATCATCATCTAGTTGTTGTCTCGCTCGTTTCAGGGTATCCGCGCCCAAGTGATCGTTCGTAGTCTGCGTCCACGGTATCTCTGCCAGGTTTTCTAGATATGTGCGGCACACTTGGTATTCAGCTTGCGCTGGGTTCATCTTGTGTAGTCGAGCCAGTTCCCGTTGTGCAACCTTTTGAGCATCTGGACTCAATCCAGCATCGTCTAGCCTCTTCTTGAGCTCGTCCAGCTCATTGCCTTCTTCTTCGCCACCTTGCGATCCTCCACCGGGGAAACCTCCTCCAAACCCTGGCGGAAGTACTCCTCCTCTTCGAGCTGCTTGATCTGCGCGCAATTTCAATAGCCTTTCTATGTCAAATCCGCTCGACGCGGGTGTTGTCGTTGTGGTAACGGTTAATATTCGTCCATTCTTCTGCAGAGCCCTTATTTCTCGTTGTAGCATCTCTGTTAGGCGCTCCATACGATCTTGTACAGATAACGCTGAAAGTATACGCAGCTTCTCCTCTGGGCTTGCATCTATTATATGTGCAAGGAAGTCTGTTAAGCTCCCGGCGTCTTCGATATTCTTTTGGGCAATATATACTTCTAATCTTCTCGCAGTGATAGGAGATATGGCTGGTGTGGATGCTCGAGGTAATAGTGATGATAATCGTACGAGGGCTAGTAGCTCTCGCGATAGTTGTTTTAAGTCCGCGAATAGTTGTACGATCTCCGTGTTGGTGATATCCACGTCTATTGGGTGTTAAATCATATTTCGTAAAATAGAGGTGAAATGAACGTACCAGCATCCTCATGGTGTACTACCTCGGCTTCGAAATATGGTCGTTCCTGGATAACCTTATCGACTTGAAACCTACTGATGCCCTCGACTACTAACGACATCTCTCCTGGTCTTCTTCCCTGAACGCCAGACACTTTGGCAACTGTACCATACTGGAAGAGATCCTTGGCCGTAGCGGACATAGGATCAGTTTCATACTTAGCTGCTTTCGAGCCCTTTGTTCCGTCTAGCAGCAGTTTACCATCAGGACTTAGGTATGAGGAGTTTAGAGGGACGCATCCTATGGTGATGGGCGCGTCTGGTTTCGGTTTTACAGCATGGCTGTAGATATTCGCAAGTATCGCCGCGACATCACTGCGGTTGAGTATGGAAATGCGGAGAGTGGTGCCCGGGAGGAGTACGGCGCCTTGAGAGAGGGGGATAATGGGTAATACTCTTGACTTTACTTTGACCATTTTGTCCGTATAGAATAAGTCTTGGAGGGGGAAAACGAGGGAAGAAAGTTGTTCAGATTCAATTAAAAGATAAAGGACGGTAAGGGAATAGGAAATAAATACAAAAGAATCACGAGCTTTTAGATGTACGGTAGTGTAATAGTAGATCTGGGTTGGGTTGTATGCACTGGAGGTTGGAGGTTTCCGTGCAGCTGCAGCATTCACTTGCGACTTGGACGATCCATCCGAGGTTGATCACCTTGTCAGTGGGTATTTTTATCATCACGTGATCTAGTGGCGTCTATAAATGCCATCTATTCCAATTTGTTCCATCTGATCCCTCGCATTTCTACCTACTTTAGCTCCCAACTGGCTCTCAACTGGCTCCGTAAGCTTCACTTCGCATTCACAAGCTTGTCCCCTTCTCCCCGTCCTCCGCAGCTTGGGATTAGAACGGATGCAGGGCTTTCCTATCTATTGCAAGGATATGATTCAGCTCCCCAATTGTATGTCTGACATTCCTGCAGCATAATCCAAAGGGGGTAAAGGAGGGGAAAGCTTCTGTGAATCCCTAGATTGAAGGAATTAGATCAAATGCAGGGTCTAATTGTTTGTTCAGGGTGAACCGCCCATCCCGCCCGGAGTAATCCTCCAAATGCTTATGCTATATAGTTCTCCCTTACCGTACACTTGGAGGGCCTATCATCTTTCAACAGGGTCTGCAGGGAGGGGCCGGAGGGCATGGCTGTACTGTACGGTATGAGTGGATGCAGAATTGTATGACTGTAAAGGTGGGTATAGAGGGCTGTGATTCGGCTAGATTATAATTATCTCATCAATCACATCCTCCTCTTTCGACGTCCCTTTTCCGATAAAATAGGACCTATAGGTCCTCCAGATTGCGGTACTGAGTCGCCTATAGCGCTCAAGATCGTGTATATGCTTATTTCATACAGCATCCCATACAAACATCCCGTATAGTAATATTGAAGGACTTTGCCTTCGAGAATATTTGATGGGAGGGTTGTGTTGTCTGTACTATACGTGTGAGCAGCCGTAAAGGTACAGAGACTTGCGTATCTAATCTATATATTCCCTGTACGGGGAAGACGAATACTGACCGGACGGAAGTAAGCATATTCTCTAGTTACTTGTGCTTGTCCATCCTCTCTAACGTACTAAAGTACGTTTCATGGTTCTTGTTCTCGTTGTATCAAAATTTTGACGAATATGGCCTTCTTAGGGGTCAAAATTGTTTCATTCTATCCACCAGGGCCTAATGAGGACAAATTATGCTGACTGCTATCTGATCCAGGAGAAAAATTACCTGGTACGGGGAGCATCTAGCTGTTCCAGCCTTTATGGCTCCAGTTCCATTGAGTCTGCTCCTTATATGACTTCTACGTTCTCATATCGCAATATCTTATTATACAGCAAGCGTAGCTTGCCAACTCCCCTCTTAGCCCGCTTCACGGTTTTGGAGAGACTTAGGTGGGTTGTACCTTCGTGTTCAGTCATCGTAGAGATTCGTATTGTAAAGAACGCTCGAGGCGTCGATTCTGGTAACTCAGGCTGTGGCTGCTCCTTGTATGTGGTACCTTCTAGTTTCTTAGATGGAATAACTGTACTTGATAGAAGAAGAACTACGGTATGATATTATGCGTAGTGGGTATAATCTTTCCCAGCTTCTTCCGTACAGGGGCGTTCTTGGCGTATTTCCTAAATACCTCTTGCCGTACAGGACAGTAAGAACCCTTCCATGACCCCTGTAGCTTGGTTCCCATAAGGATCCATCTATAAAATATCTCTGTATTGTAATTTCCGTTTTTGCAGTACCTGAAGAAAATTTCTCCATTCTGAAAGGGTTATTTTTGTAGGGGGCTCAGGGGGTTTGCCTAGTGTTATCTTTCTATGCCACCACCTAGGTTTCTTGTAGCAAACTTCCCGGTAACAATTATGTCGACAAGCCCTTTCTTAATGTTCAGACACTGTAATCTATGAGTACTATGCCGGAGTTGATTTGTTGCATGCACTTCTTTCTATGAGAGACCTCTGATTTAACCCATCCTCTCCCTTGAAGGCGAGCTTTGTGAATACACCATCAACTCCGCTGGGGACAGAGCTTTCTAAGATTCCGCGAGTGATCCCAATGATCTCTCACTGGCAATAAGTTGCTTCACCTGGTGAGTGCTATCTCAAGAAACGAGGTTCTCCTCGTCCTAGAGTGCCGTCCTCGCGTTATGGCAAGCAAGAAACCTCCGCGGCACAGCAGCCTCAACACACGCAACCGCGAAAAGCAGAAAGCAAAAGCTAAGTCCTACAATCCGAGGAGAACCTCGGAGAAACCGATTCCACATCTGATCACGGCTACTGAAATAGAGATCCTCGACCGTAGGAGATTCGCTAAACGGAACGCCGATAACAGATAAGCCTGCAACCGTCTCAGCACAATAAGCCTTCAGCTTGCCGAAGAAAGAGAAAATCCAGTATAGTTAAGCACAAGATCCTCTAGGGAGAGATTAGATCACTGACATCGGGTTCAATCTTGCTTCATATAGGGTTGGACGGCAAGAAAGTGACTCCCGCCAGGTTTACACCTCATCGAAGAGCGACGTCCGCGTCTTTTTAAGCATGGGAAAGGACATACCAGAGACACACAATCAGAATTTGGTATTCATTGATCGAGTTGCTCTATCAATACAAGTAGCATCCAGAGGATCGGGAAAAGTTTGGGAAACGTCCTAGATCCCTCACCATGCGGATTCGCTCTTCCCCTTTCAGCGTCCGAACAGGACGGTTGCACATGAACAGGGAACTTTAAGGCAACATAAGCTTATAGGTAAACGGCTAAACTGGTCGGCAAGCTTTTGACACTGTCGTTAGGTCCTCCTGGTTTCCGTTTTGACCCCTCCTTCGAACGCCGAGAGTACCAAACAATCGTTCCGCGCTCTTTCCCCGTGCCATGAATCAGATAGAGAGACAACAAGGAGCCTAGTAGAGGTAGCGGAAACCCTCTTCCATGGTCAGTATTGGAGCTTCCGGAGTTTCTATACGGTTGAGATAGATATCCTAGAACACGACCAGCTCCACCGAAGCGTGAGACCTCCAGAAGTGGTACACTAGATTGGAACGCCTTCTTGGTATATAAGCATACAATTAGTCAGGAGTGTCAAGAGAAGATGAAGAAATAGACATACTGTGAACATGACCGGAACGGAACGGACACTACCGTCAGCGAAAGGTATCTCCATCCCATAATGACGACCTTCTTGTTGCTACACACAGTCCCTGAGACACTGCTACATGTTTGATCACTATTTGGTGGACGTCTCACTAACACGAATATAAACCGTATAAGGAAAAAAAAGTGATAGGCCTACTATCATCCCAAGACTGGAGCGGATCCTGCTGCAAGAGGGGAGTATCTTTAACCCCTATAACGGTTGCTACTCATCGGTTGTTACACATTGGATAATCCTACTCTTGGCCATTATCACTTTCCTTTTGGCTTTAGGATCTCCAGGATATGGACCGCCCTGACTAATCACCTTTTGACATCAACCTGTTACAAATCAGCAGTGTTACCATTGGGGATGAGACGGATAGAATATGCGTCTACGTGGAAAAAATATAGCTTGAACGATAACTGGAGATTCATAGGGTCTCACTCGACATAAACCACACATTGATAAGATGCCCATAATCACTAGTATTTTTTGAACAGTAAGAGAAAAGGGAACGGCACTTTCACAACCATTTTAGAACTAGGGGGACGTATCTTCCCAAAATCATAATTTAATCATCTTTATATAGGTCTATCACTTGATTTAAGCAAGTACAGATCTTTACTAGATGAGGATCACGCTAACTAGTGGTATTATAACTACACATCCGAAGACATGGGTACTGATTCTCTTCTGAATTGAATGGCGTTTGCTTACCTCAATCGGTCCATATGAGGACTTCTCTAGTGGAAGATTGCTCACTCATGAACTCAGGAAAGACGTCATCCTTCGTGAGGTTTAGCGCTCCGTAAGTGTTATGCAATTGGTGTATGCATAGAGGCCAAATACCTATCTGAATTCTAAGCAGATATGCGCCTTTATGCACTTCAAGGCGTTCTTACGGTTGGGCCTCCTCTCGTACCGTCTGATCAATCCGTTTAGTGAAGTGGAAGAGTTCCTGCGCATCACTATACAATTAGTTAGGAACGCTATGATGGGGAAAGGAATACCTCTGATTATCTTTTGGTAGAGCGTGAAGATTTTTGCGAAAGAGCTAGGGATGCGTTGTATAATCGCTTGGAAGATCCAGCTTTCCCATGGATCGGATCGATTTTGTTCTCGAGAAGAGTTACCGTGTCGTAGGACACCATACCTATTATCCATGGAATCCAGCGAATAGGCGCTAAGAGCTGAGGACTCCAGTTAGTAGGATTCGCAGCGAAGGTTCCCTTGGATATGCTCAATGTCCGTATTCAACAAAATCGGACGATAGGTATTCCTCGATAGTGATTCCGGATACGGCGTACAGTCTGTACGCAAACGAGCCTCAGTAGGGCTCTTTTTTGTTCACTACATACATTCATTATTCTTCAGTCTATTCTCCTCGTCGCGAAATCATCATCTCCAGCTCTTTCAATATGTTGTAAAGCAGACGATAACTGTGGCCGTCTGATCTCCTACAGTACTACGTCATTAGCAATCTGAAGCTCTATGGTTCTTCTAGATACGTACACTCTCAATGCCCTCTAACAGGGCCAACCCCTCATTGGAGGTTGAATTCATCGGTTATCTCGTACCAAAGACTCGGCACATCGGTATCCAACCCGTTCTTCCGCACCTAGTGTGCGTACAGGTTGCGCCAGGGCCGGACGAACATCTGCTCTGGCCCTTCGCCAGTGCTACCGGTCGAGGGGTTCAGATAGGCCTGCGGGAGGAAACGGATGCTCCAAGCCGCCTGCTCTCCTGGCGGCAAGAATATCCCGTCCGCTATTTCCTGCGCTGCGGGTACCGAATTCTCGGCTTCTGGTTGCGGTGCAGGCGCTAGTACCGCCGCAGACTCACTCTCCTCTTAGGGTCTGAGCCCCAACACCCTCTCCATGTCTTCGATGAGCTCGAGATCTGGCTCAAACTCACGACGGCGACGGAAACACCGCCGGAATACGCGACCAAAAAGGCCACCAAAATACATGCTGGATGGTTTAGAATGTTTTGATGTGGTGTGATTGAAGAGCTTTTTTAGAAGTTGTGATGTTGAGGGGAATAGTGTGGAGAGAAGAAAGTGTTGTGTGGAAACCCAACAGCAAGAAGCTCTATCGTGAACCACCGCGGAATGTACCCACACGAAACGTGAATTTAAGGGCGGTTTTCTACAGCAGTACTCCAATTTCACTTAAAAGCTATGTAAATGGCTAGGACACCGCTTATGGGCTCCTGAAAAATGCCTTATGGCTTCTAGTACAGGACTGGACGGAATCTCCATTTAGTCCAATCTCCTCCTGACAGCATGGTAGCCTCTCTGTCAATTACCCCAATTGTGGAACTACATAGGACTCGTATCCTTTTACTGCACCATATCTCCCAATATATACAATCGTCGGAATCCCTCACAACCAAATCCATTCCAATCCCTTTGTAGCAGACTTAGAACCTGACTCCAATTCCAGAGGACACGGGTCAACCCTCCAGTTTCTGTAGAAATCAAAATTTGAGAACATTGCGTTTGAATCAGCCAGCTCTGAACGAGGTGCTATTTTAAACTGGTTTAGCTCCGTCTCCTGGATGGGATAGGAATGAAACTTGCTTCGAGATTTTCAGGATTGTGCAGTATTTAGAAGACTGAGGAACGGTCTATCCTACTGCTTACGAGTTGACAGCAGCACACTTCAGTGCTGTCATCGCGATGGCGATATAATATATATCTGTTATATATCCCATGTCATCCCGGAGCGACAAATCCACCACACGTAAAGTATTTGCATGGCTGGCCTTCTATTCGCTGTGTTGAACGGATCAAGCGTGGCGTCGAGGTCGATGAGCGGACTCATCGCGTCAAAATCTGGATTCGAATGGTCAACAGAGGTAGTAATTAAGACGTGGAGGAGATAGAGCTGATAGTGGACAGGTCACCGAGCATGCGTCTGGATTAGCCGACAGAGAACAGATATTTTCTCTGGAGGAGGTTTGCTACTGAGATTTCAATTGACCCCGATAGCTCGAAGGTAGTCTGGCCATGGTTCGTACATCGCGTCGCTGTCTCTGCGAGGTCTTGTTTGTCAACCTCACACCCCGGATGGTGGCTGAATCAAAAATATCCATCCCCGGCCATAAAATTCCTTCAAAATTTGCGCTCGCACAATAATAGATACGTTCCAGGTTAGGTCAGTTCGTTTACTTCGAGCTCCAGCTACTGGGATGCCGATTGTGCCCGACGGCTTGAGGCCAGTCTTACCACGGTCCGTAGATCGAGTCGCTGGCTCTGCGAGGTCTTGTTTGTCGGCCTCACTGATAGCTGAATCAAAAACATCCATCCTCGGCTATGAAATTCCTTCAGCATGTGCATTTGTTCAATGCTGGATGTCTTCTAGGGAAAGTCAGTTCGATCACTTCGGGCTCCAGAGATCTCCGTTCCTCACACAACACCCCTCTAGCCCTTGTGCATTCGGAGAGAATTTCCTTTCGGGATAGGGAAAAGAAAGCGATCTGGGACTTCGATATGAGTAAGTATCTGGTATACGTGAGTATTGTTGGTAATCAATGTTGGTAATCAATGTTGGTGATCAATGTTGGTGCTTGAAGCTCCGAAAGTGCAACGAGATCTTATACACTTGTAGTCTTGGCAACTAAGCGTTCCATTTTCACTCTCTCAATACAGGCGTTATTTACATTAAGCAGTCCCGTCCCGGCCCGGGGGATCTCGAATATCTTATGAAATTACACTACTTTCGAGCAGCGGAAGGCAAGTATATTCCGCTATTATTACATATTCATGGTCTAGGTCTACTGATCTTACTATTACAGCTATTTGAATCTTTTTTGAACCAGCTGCACCGAAACGGTATTTGTAGCCTCCTATTTGAAGAAAGTTGTCCGCTACGACATTCATAATACGTAACAGCGGAGCCCCATCGAAGAGCAAGGCTGCTGTGCACTCCCGATTACTACCTTCGCTTTCCGGTACGGTTTAAAGAACCTTGAGATGGTAAACAAGCATAGGTTATCCGAACAGTACCGTCAAACTGAACATAGCAACTGAGCTCTCTGTTAAAAGGGAATCTGGGAGTAGGTCCAAGGAGACCAGGAGGCCAGAGAGACGTGCTGGTTGAGGCTACATCTTAAGTAACGGCGAGAACGAAGTGTACGCAACTATAACCGGCCAAATGAAGGGACTAGATATAGATCAGAACAATGTGAACATGCGGATGTCTGTATAGTCAATGGTGAGAGTAGTAGGGTGTGGTGACTGGTGTTGGAGGAGAGTCGGCTGATTCAGCGACCAGGATGCCGAGAGAAATATTCGGCTCCACTCTGTGCTTATCCAGACGTCTATCGAGTCCTACTAGACAATTTCATCAATTAAACAACCTTTTAATGTTTAATTCTTTACATACTATGATCTGATACTTAGTTCCACGCATAGGGAGGAGGTTGCAACCGAGTAATAGTCCATACCATCACAGCCATCCCTTCGTCAAGCCTAACGATTTGCAAACAGCCTGGGGCTAATTGAGCACAATATCCTCTATTTAATCAGACGGATATGCATCCGTAACTAGGGACTACTGTGGTCGAAGAATTCTCTAGTAGATTGGGTCGATATAAGGATTGATCACCATATTCAGATCCCTTTGCTATATACGGACCATAGGCTTCACGTAAGATACAGTGCAATGAAGGGCATAGCGGAGCAGTTGCGAATCACGACACCACCACAAGGGAATCTCAAATCCTCTGTATATCGACATCATACACTCATATCGTACAGTTTCAAGGTTCTTTTAGTCAATCTGTCTAAGTTTCCAACATGGGCTGTAATAACCCCTTCCTGATGTTCTCTATTCAGATACATCATCGCTCTCCGTTCCTTCTTCGTTCTCACCAAGGACCTCCTCACCCATACTGTATTTCTCCTCCATAGCCGCATCTTGTCCACCAGGACCACCTGCTTCTACCTCCGCCTCCCCAGACTTCATCAGTTGCGCGAAAACTGCACGGTTTATGAACCGGCAGAGACCTTCAGCCCGACGGCGAACTTCCGCTTGTTCGCTGCGGACGGACTCAAGGTCCCCCTCCATCAGCTCTTTCAGCTGGGTGGTGAGCGTACTCATCGTCTTTGTTAGGGGCGCTTTCTTGGTGCCTATGGGGATTTTCAGCTCCCCACAGATCCTTTGGATCTGGTCGGTATAGTCCGGCGCCTCTCTTTTCGGCGTACATTTCTTGAAGACGTGGTCGCTTCCGACGATCCGTGCAACCTGGGGGACCAAGGCGAGGAGTTCATTCCAATCTACGATATCCATGATGTCTGGTTTGCCGTGGAGAAGGGTCCCAAGCTTCTCCACATCCGCGGCTGGGAGAGCGACGGCATTGTTCTTTGCTTTGGAAAGCGCCTTCTGGTCTTTCCGTTCTCTTTTGGAGAGCTTTTTCCCCTCTTCGTTTTCGGATACTGGTTTTACCCAGCCCCCTTTCTTCCTTGGTTTGGATGGGATTTCCTCCACATCCTCACTCTCCTTTTCCAAGTCTCTGATCTCTTTTATGACTTTTACCATCTCTTGATGGCGCCCTATGTCTCTTTCTAGCGAGTTGATACAGCTATTTCACGTTAGTCATTTGTTTAGTGTTGTACGGGCGGGGAAAGTTTGCTACTTACGCCTTGCAATCATGAGTTCGACCTTTCCTAAAAAATATGGGATGAAATTCCTTGCAAACTTCCATATGTGTGCCGAGGCACGTACGCAGAGTCGTGGGATTCGACATCGGCTTCTCGCAAACTCCACAATGATGTGCTATCAAGCTGTTAGCTACACGTATACTCCTGCGTTTGTTGTGGTTGAAGGGTGGTATAAATACTTACAGAGCGCAGTGGTCTTTGTCCAGTCGAAAATTCCTTGTGTCGACATTTCTACGGTTTCTTTTCTGCTTGAAAATTTTTTCTGTGGTTTATATTTATAAGCTACTGAAAGTTTACTTGCGGTCTTCGAATACGAACAATGTAGGCTTACCGGGAAATGTGAGAGCGTGGATGCAAGACAATGTCTTGATGTTGCGGAGTTGAGGGCTTTCCACCGAACGACCAAGGCGAGAGAGCGCGAGGGCGGTAATATCAGCTGAAGTTGATCTGGAGAGGTATTAGAGATGGCTATCCACAGGCGAGAGAAGTCTAATTATTGCGGTAAGTTGACGTTATAATGTGTGATAATTAGGTCTGCTAGGTGGATGTTGCTAGAGAAGAAAGAGTTGTTTTGGCACTATGCATGTGTTGATAGTGAGTAATTTCCGACTAACATGTTTTGTCACCACTTTCGGCTAGGCTACTTCCGAGGACAATCGAAAGCTTGCTCTGGATTTTCGAGATATTTCAAGCCCCTGGAGATCTATGAGTGCTTCTAAAGAGCTCCTTTAGATGAACCGGCGCGTCAAGGTAGCCTTCCATTGATACAGGGCCCTTTGAGCGGATCCATACCAGGAGCATATCAGAGCATGTTGAGAAAAGACAGGAGACTCTACTATTGTCCGTACAAGCGGACATCGCCGGTTAGAATATACTAACTGCCAGTCCATCTCCGTATAAGAAGAAGCTTACGGAACAATTCTGTGGGTAAGTCGTTGCAGGATTAATTAGAGCAATTGAGCAAGGACAACGTCGACTTAGAACAGACATTGGACTCAAGTATGAATTCTCCATTCTGGTTAAGCTACTGAACTATACACAAAACACCAAGGCTATGCCATACAGCCAGATGAACTTGTGTCTTCTCCAATACCTCCACCAAGAGTCTAATAGCTATTAAATTACCCATGATCATGAGGAATTCAGTTGAGATACTTACTCTAGTTTCCATACCTAGCCCACAAATGTCCAGCGGAGTTTCTTAACAGTGTATATCGTACCGTCGACGAGTTGGTAAGACGGAGAAGGTAATCAGCGATTAGGATCAGGATACTCTATCACACAACGTTAGAACTTTCGAAGCCATCAAATCTCGAACAAGTTGTGAGTCATTATTTACCTGATTGCAGGGACAGTGGACTGCTCAAATTGCAAGTCTTCTTCAAAGCGTTAACGTCAGCTCCAAAGAGACGATATCAGCGTACAATGAAGACTCTATAATCCACAGCACACCAGATCAATCGTATCCTACCGCAGAGTAACGCGCGAGCAGTACTCACTGCTTATGAAGATAGAGCGGTAGACGGTATTCTTCGAAGCAGTCGTTATCAGGAACGCTGCGTAAGACCTGGATACAAGCTGCGGATAGGAGTTGCAGAGAACTCGATATACTGAAGTATAAGTGATGAATTTGCCCGAAAGAGTTATCGAAAGGCGGGATTTGTAGATACGGACTGAGATACAACTGCAAAGAAGAAGGCAGAAGCAAGTACGAGAGTTTAAAGTATTTGTACTAAGCCGCGGCAAATCGTACGGGCGCGTTTTGCTTATGTGCGTGAAAGGAATAATTAAAGACGTTAACTTGGATAACCAATAGACGCCACCAAATCCCTCATGATCAAGGGGATATTGGAATTGCGTCAGTTATAACATCCGGCACGCACCTTTAATGGAGGTGGTCTTATGTTTCACGTTCTGAATAAAGAACTATCAAAGATGTCACAGCGGAATGATATCAAGCGAACTATGGATCTAATAAAGTCCTACGAGACGATCACTCTAGGGAAATGGCCTGGAAAAGTAAATATCCTGCAACGACAAGGGCGTTCTGAATGAATATAGGTCCACCGTTCCATCTCTACAACAGTTTCCTCTATGACACATATTACTCACAGAAATGTTGAACGGTTTCCATCGAATCGACCTACTACTTTCACACTTTATACTCCAATTCAAGGAACCAAGTCATAATAAAACTCTTAAGGATAAACTAGCTATACGCCTATCGATTGTATACTGTTTTCCCACGAAACGAGCAAAAAAGCTAAACGAAGGAAACACAGCACCGAACATAAACGAGCGAGAAGTCCTAGTCAATCCTAAAAGTCAATCACTCAAGTTCCTCATCTCCTAACTGGTAAAAGGAACTGCAGTCCTATTCCCCTCGGTACCTTCCATGGCGGCGATATACTCCGCCAAAGTGAGAAGCGGCGGAGCATCAACCTCACCTCGAGCGTTGGCAACTCTAGCATTGCTGTTGAGCTGCGGGGCCGTGAAACGCGTGAGGCAGCGGAACTTGCGGCGGCCTTCAATGCGGAAGACTTGCCCAGCGACGGGGCAGTTATAGTCGCCGTTGGGGAAAACGATGCAGTTCCCGTAGGCGTTACCGTCCACTGATTTGAGTTAGTGAGTTGGAAAATTTGGAAATTAGAAAATTAGGAAAGAGTAGAGCATAGGGAGAAAGTAGACTGACATCCAATCATGGAACGGCCGCGGTTTTTATAAAGAGCTGTACGATCATCATCAGCACGTGGAAAAAAAAGGCGGTTTAGCTTTTAATAGGGGAAAACTCACTCCAATGATACAACGGATTGTTGCTCGTGTGAATCTCCAGCTCGTCGATGTTATCAGGAGGAGGTTGAGCACCGCATCCGCTTCCCTTACAGCGCACGCCCAGCTTCGACCCGCTGACGTCTCCGTGGTCCTCCCAGATCGGCGTATTGACCACCTGGTCGCAGTTACTCGGCTCAGCTTCGAAGAATTGCCAGACGATGGCGGGCCGGTTGATGTAGATCCATTCGGTCCTGTAGACGTCGAAGTTGGCTTGAACCTGGGGGAGGATGGTCGCTGCCATAAAGGCAAGGGTTGGGAGGGTGAAATGCATAGTCACGGGAGCTGGATAGCTGCTACTGTCGTAGATGAAAGGATGGGGTTTGGAATGTGTAGATGTGATTGTGGTACTCGATGTGAGTGTCGTTTCGATACTGATGGAAGAGATCTCGCTCCCTTTTATATTCGAAAATATACTCACTTGTAGCTAGAGCTGTGATACTAAAGTCTATGATTAGAAGCATCTCCTCTCCCGTAAGGCGCCCTACTTGGTCACAGTTGGAGATTTTCGTCCAACTTTTTCAGTTAGGCCCTCATATGGCGTTCTCAATGAATTCAACCGTGTCGCTGAACCAATTCCTAATCCAACGAAAACCATGTTGGAGGTCAACTTCTCGCTTTCATTATGTTAGATCAATCTATATGTGACTAACCAGGCCTAAACTAAGACGGTCCAGAGCAAGTATTGCTTGAAAATGGAAGGTAATTAGCTAAGATGAAGTTGCGGTGTTATTATATCGTCGGTATCGTATACAAAGAATAAGGCTGAGCGAACTTTGTATACGATTTCGCCAATCGAACTACCACCGCGCCGCGGAACTGGCACGCATCACCTACACGCCAAGGATATGGCTGAGCGGAGTTCCACGACATGAACACGCCGACAGTCGGTTCTCCACAGCTTATGGTACAAAAGTACGTCAGCTCAACTGCCGGCGATCCCGTCCTACCACATCGGTCCAAGGGGTCCAAAACGCTAATAATAACGTGCTGTGGAGAAACTGGGAGATTGGATGGGAGAGGATGGTACCTGGTAGGGCTGACGAGGTCGAGATAAAGCACTCAGGTACCTTATACGGAAGGATTGTCGCCCGAAAATATTGCGTCAGCTAACCGAGGGGGGTAACGGTCCACCAGTACCTAAGTCATCCTAGCACTCCACTATCTTCTAAGCTAGACCGACTACGAATAAGCTAGCACCCCCTTAGGTTAGCACCCGCTACGCCCTCGGGTTCGACGGGACGCCCTCGCAACAACACCCCCTTGACCCATCAAAGGCATCTATCCAACATCCTCACCTCAACCCAATAATTAATCTCCCCGAATAACTCACAACCCCAACTCCAACGCTCCCCACCAAAAATGCGAATCACACCCGCACGGCCCTCCCTTCAGCACCTCCTAAGTCCCATCCTGCGACCCCTGCCCCGCCGCCTCATCTCCCTCTCCTCCTCATCACAATCCCAAAACCGCATCTACGACTCAATCCGGTACCCCAACGACCTCCACACCCTCCTCGCCCTGCACGCCTCCTTCCGGCGCTCCCTCCTAACCCTCTGGCTGCACACCCACGACACATCCTCTCTCCGCGCATCCTCTCTCCTGCGCTCCCTCCTCACTGACGGCGTGGGGGAAACACATGGTGGGGTTGGGTATGTGGAGGTGCAGCTGGATGCGCCCACGATAGAGGATCTAGGAGTGGTGTTTAGGATTAACGAGATCCCGACGCTGATGGCGTTTTCGAGGGGGGAGGCGCAATTTGGGTCGAGGGTTGAGACGTCTGGCAAGGGTGGGTTGGGGGATCGGGCGTTTTTGAGTGGATGGGTGGAGAGGGAGGCGGCGAGGAGGGGGGAGGGAGGTGGGGAGAAGGGGTGGTTAGGGTAGGGAGGTGTAAGGGGATGGACTATGGACGGACATGGCCCGCGCTTTGGTTATCCTGATTATGAGGTTCTGAGGTGAGTTGAGCGGCTTTCCGGGGCTATGTATTGGCCAGTGGATATCATGAAGGTAAATTATTTGAATCTTGTCTGCGAGATGCGCGACTGAGCAGCTCAATTCAGGAAATGGCAGCACTGACGAGCACGACCATATCGCTACGCCTTCGAAAGATATGGATGTATAATGTTCATTCTGAATAATCAACAGCTTGAGACCGCTGCCCTCAACCACTCTTACCCACCGAGATAGAACACCCCCTGAAAGCTTTTGGAACTCCGCAACATCTCGCCTAAAACTTTAATAACTTCTTCCAAACATGACCCATCTCTTCGCCAACTCCTTGCATTCGGGATTTGTGCACTTGGTCTTACCCTCCACGATTCCCTCTGGCTGTTCAAACGGAATACACAAGCTCTTCGCACCCATACTCGGAGCTCTGGCATCCTCAGCGAGCGAGTCACCCTCGTCCTTTCTCGCACTCATTTCCTTAATCTGATCTTCGCATGGTCCGCCTTCGCAATGGGGGATCAGACATACGTTCTTGGCGTTGAGAGCTGGCACGAAGTCTTTCCAATCTGTAATGAGCTTGCGGTGCTCGCGGAACTCCTTGTCTGCTTTGTTGAAGAGATCGGATTGAATCGTGTCAAGGAGGGCCTTGGTTTGCGCTGCAAGATCTGAGATGGGGATAGTGCTCTTACCTTCTTGGTCGCGGCGAGAGGTAGTAACGACGTGGTTTGCAGAGTCCTTGGGACCGAACTCTAGGCGAAGTGGGACACCCTTGAGTTCCCAGTCATTGAACTTCCAACCGGGGGAGTAGCCTTCGCGGAAGTCCACCTTGACGCGGATTCCAGCTTCCTTTAGAACCTCGCCTAAGGCTGTCGCTTCCTTGTATAGTTTATCCCTGTCTTCGTCGCCTGTCTTTGCAGTGATGCCAACTGGAACAATAGCAACTTGGATTTTAGCAACACGTGGTGGAAGGACGAGACCTTTGTTATCACTGTGGGTTAGCACCATGACTCCAATTGAGCGAGTAGTGAAGCCCCAGGAATTTTGCCAGACATTTACAGGGGGTTTTTTGACACCTTCCTTGGAAGAGGGATCTTCGACAGTGATGTCGAACATTTTGCTGAAATGCTGGCCGAGACAGTGCGAGGTCCCACCCTGAATACCTCTCCCAGTAGCGGGAATAAAACCTTCAACTGTAGTGGTATAGTGCGCGCCTGGAAATTGTTCGTTCTTGGTTTTCATACCCTTAACTACGGGAACTGCGAGGAGCTCCTCGTAGATGGCTGCATAAAAGTCCAAGATCTGTCTCACTTCTATGCCTGCTTCCTCCTCTGTGAAATGTGCAGTGTGCCCTTCCTGCCATAGAAACTCGCGGGACCTGATGAAGGGCATTGGATGTTTGAATTCCCACCGTACCACGTTGTTCCATTGATTGAGTTTGAGGGGAAGGTCTCTATGACTCTGAATCTTCTCTCTGAAGTAGTTGTACATGGCAGTTTCAGAGGTGGGACGGATTGCTACAGGCTGCGCGAGATCGCTTGTACCACTGGGAAAATTAGCATAATGTTCTGATGTACTACTCCAATGATGTACCCTTTCGTCACCCAGGCGACCTCAGCAGCAAAGCCCTCAACGTGCTCTTTTTCCCTTTGCAAATTGTCCGCAGAGATAAATATAGGGAAATATGAATTATCCACACCCAAGCTATGAATCCTCTCGTTAAAGAAAGCCTGGATCCTCTCCCATATGGAATAACTTGGGGGAAGGAGAATATAACATCCTGCTACATCGTAGTAGGCCAACATTTCGGCCTTAGTGAGGACCTGTTGATACCATTCTGCCAAATTATCTTCCTTCGCAACATCGATACCAATCAAAGCTGCGCCTTCTATCTTCTTCTTCTGTGGAGCTTTGGGTTTCTGTTCTGGCTTCTCTTTCTTCTCCTTCTTGGGCTTGGGCTCCTTCTTGCGCTCTGGGATAATGGCTTCAGGCTGTTCTGAGGCCATATTGCAGAATTCGCAGGGAGCTAATTTGAATATATTTGATCAGAAAGAAGCGGGCACAATCTGATCTTTATGAGGCCTCAGAAATTGAGTGAGAAGAATCCGTATGCTCTATCTGATTGCGTGAATTGTGGATTGTGTACCCCTCGGGCGGGGCTGACTCAATTTCAGTGGCCCCTGCACAGAGCTTCAGTCAATACGGAAGCCTAACCGCCGCTTCGCGCAACAACTTCGAGATTTTGCTTTCGCGTTAACATAGTAATATCAAAAGATCATAGACCTTTTAGAAATCAACAATATGGCAGGAATATTCGAGCAACCGAGAAATGCTGGAACCTTGTGTAAGTCTGAATCTCTATAGACCTAAGAATCCCTTTCTGATCATATTTAAACAGTCCTCGGCGGGCAGAAAATCAGCGGGCAAGATATACGAGACCAAAATGTGTTAGCTACTCAGGCAATCTCAAATGTAGTAAAAAGCTCATTTGGCCCTTCGGGGTTGGACAAGATGATGGTGGACGATATTGGAGATGTGACTGTAACTAACGACGGCGCAACTATCCTCAGTCTTCTCGACGTCGAGCATCCAGCAGGCAAAATATTGGTGGACCTAGCCCAGCAGCAGGATAGAGAAGTTGGTGATGGAACCACATCAGTTGTCTTGATTGCCGCAGAGCTATTGAGACGAGCCAACGAGCTCACGAAGAACAGAATACATCCCACCACCATTATAACAGGTTACAGGCTTGCGTTAAGGGAGGCTGTGAGGTACATGAACGAGAATATCGCTACAAAGGTTGACAATTTGGGGAGAGAGAGCTTGGTTAGCATTGCAAAGACTTCTATGTCAAGCAAGATCATCGGTGGGGACTCGGATTTCTTCGCAAACATGTGCGTTGATGCTATGCAAGCAGTGAAGACAGTGAATAATAAGAACGAGGTCAAATATCCGGTAAAGGCGGTCAATATACTCAAAGCTCACGGTCAGAGTGCTACAGAATCGATTCTGGTCAAAGGCTATGCTCTCAACTGCACAGTTGCCTCACAAGCCATGAAAACCAGGATAACTGATGCTAAAATTGCGTGTCTGGACATCAACCTGCAAAAAGAGCGTATGAAGTTGGGCGTACAAATTACAGTGGATGACCCGCAACAGTTGGAGAAGATCCGGGAACGAGAGGCCGGAATCGTCCTCGAACGTGTTGAGATGATTCTAAAAGCCGGTGCCAACGTTGTCCTCACCACGAAAGGTATCGACGACCTATGCTTAAAACAATTTATTGAAAAAGGGGCGATGGCAGTTAGAAGGTGTAAAAAGGAGGATCTGCGAAGAATAGCAAAAGCAACCGGGGCAACACTTGTTAGTACCCTATCCGACCTAAACGGCGACGAAAAGTTCGAACCATCACTTTTAGGTCATGCGGAAGAGGTAGTACAAGAGCGAATCTCAGATGATGAGTGTATCTTAGTCAAAGGCACTAAGGTCCACTCTTCGGCGTCAATCATTCTACGAGGAGCCAACGACTACTCGCTAGATGAGATGGAACGTTCTGTACATGATTCTCTCTCGGCTATCAAGCGAACTCTCGAAAGTGGTAGAATAGTTCCGGGTGGTGGAGCTGTGGAGACAGCGCTGCACATATATCTCGAGGAGTGGGCAACCTCTGTCGTGAGTTGCAGTGAAGTCTTTCCGGTGCTGCATGATTCTAACAATATATAGGGCTCCCGTGAGCAGCTCGCTATCGGCGAATTCGCTGCTGCTCTCCTCGTCATCCCCAAAACTCTTGCAATAAACGCCGCAGTCGACGCCGCAGAGCTCGTTGCACAACTCCGATCACGTCATGCTCTATCACAACGGACAGCCGACCAACCTCCCCAAGCTGCCCATGGTGCCAAGGTTCCTCCACCATCCACAGAAGACGAGAAGGCGTTGGCGAGGAAGAAGAACTATAAGAATTACGGCTTGGATCTAACGAAAGGTAAGGTCCATGATGAGATCAAAGCTGGCGTTTTGGAGCCGAGCATGAGCAAGGTCAAACAGTTGAAGAGTGCGGTAGAAGCTTGTATCGCTATTATGAGGATCGATACTTTGATCAAGCTGGATCCGGAGCAGAGAGGTGGTGAAGATGATGGACATGGACATTGATGATGTTATGTATCTCCGAGAAGACTCAATTTCTGTTCCAAAAAGACATAGACTCCATTGCATGGTAAATCAGCGTTCAAGGGTCAATCAAAATAATATTCGAAGTCGAACAATTTTTATGTCGAGAAATTTGAATTACCGCATTTGAACAGTTTGCCATCCCATCCAGGTCTTTCAGTATATGCCGTTAAAGAAGAAAACAGAGTGTGGAATCAACCTGATAATCGTTTGGTTGATATTGAGACCATAAATAATAGTCGGAGCGGAAGAACCTTGTTCCATTTGCAGAATTATCATATGGCCGGGATGTTCAGATAAAGGTAGCTGCGTCACCTCACAGCCACGGGACCTGTTCCTACCAACTATTCCTCCCTTGAGCCTCCACATCTCTATAAATCAATCCTCTACCTCTCATACACATTATCGTAAACTTCAACAAGCACAACAAACTAACGAACCGTCAACATGTGTGGCTCCGACATCTTCCTCATCTGCCTCGCAGTCCTCTTCCCACCCGTAGGAGGTAAGTCTCAGGCAACACCCTAACCCTCCACACCCCCAGCTAACAAAACCCCCCAGTCTGGGTCAAACGTGGTATCTGCAGCGCCGACTCCCTCATCAACCTCGCACTCTGGTAAGACCACCATCCCCCATCCATCTCCCCGGGTACCCCCAACATCGATCCCCATCAAAGCTAACACCCCCCAACAGCTGTCTAGGCTACTTCCCGGGTCTCCTCCACGCCTGGTACATCATCTATACTTATCCAGACGCCTGGGACTACGAGCCTGTCGACCGCGAGGCCGAGGGCACCGTCACGTACTACTACGTACAGCAAGGTGGACCCCCGCGAAGAGCCCAGATGACTGTGCCTGGACAGCAGAAGCCGCAACAATCATCCCAGCATCAGCAGCAGCAGGGCCCGCAGAATTATGGGACCGTTGGCTCGAGTGCGCAGGGTCAGCGGAGTGAGGGTTCGCAGGGACAGCAGTCGGGCCCGGTGAATAAGGGGAATTCGTCCGCTGAGGGACAGAGGGACGGCGGAGAGGGAAGTGCCGGGCAGACGGCGCCGCCGCCGAGTTATGCGGATGTTATTAAGGGGGATCATAAGGTTCAATCGAGTGATTAGACGTCTGGGGTGGTATCGGAATGGTGCTTTGCAGCTGGGAAAGATGAAGTTTCGTTTTGGTACTTGGTCAGGTGAGGTTATTCCGCACGTCAATGTCGTAGGTGGAGTAGTGTTATTAAGGAGGTTTTACAATTATGATTTCGGTTACAGGAGTGCTATAAACTACAAATACAAAGTCTAATCCCCAATCCAATGACTTTTTGTCCCTTTTACTTCACCATCCACAACACTAGTGACATCAGACCGCCTATTGCCTCTGAAACGTGACCCTGATAGCTTGTCCACTCAACACCATTCCCGCACACCCCTCCTTCGCACTAATCGCTCCACTCTCCGCCTCGTACTCGACGAACGCCAACCCTTTCCGTCCCGGCACCTGCCTGACCTCTCTGAATCCTTCGAAGCGCGCGAATATGGCGGACAGAGCCTCGACATCGTAATCCTCGGGTACGTTTTGTACGAAGAGGATCTTGTTCGGCGGGAGGTATTCGTCTGGGACGACGGGCGCCGAGGGCGCAGTTGCCTTGAGCCCAGCGCCGCGGGTTGTCTTCGCAGGACGAGCGAGGGAGGGATCGGTAGGAGGGGGGCGTTTCAGACTCGCGGCTTGCTGTTGCGCTTCCAACGCTTGTTTCCGTTCTGCGGAGTTGAGAGTATATTAGCTCGCTGTCATGTATCGTATATCGGACACGATGAGGGGATGGACGAAGAGACAACCAAGGTTCCTCCACCACCATAACAGAAAAGCATCATGTAGAGAAAGTGATAGAAATCGCAAACTCACCCTTCTCCGCCAACCTAGCCCTCTTGTGTTTCTCGAAGGCTTCGTCGTCCCCTTCTCTTAAGACCGTCGCGTCGCTTTTCGTGCGCGCGTACTCGACCTTCATCGCCTTGTCGAAGAGCTCGAACCCCTGTGTTTCCTCCATCGCGCGTGCCGCTTCCTCCCGTGTCTCGTACACGATGAACGCCTGGCCCTTCCGCTTCAGGCTCTTCTTGGCCACGATATCGATGACGGTGCCGAAGGCGCCGAAGAGCGCGGATAAAGCTTCGGTTAGGGGTTCGAGCTTTATTTTCTCTTCGAGGTTGTGGACCTAGGGGTGTTAGACTGCGGGGATGTGGTTTAGACATGGGAGAGAGCTACATAGAGACTACAAAAAATTGTTAGAAAGCTAGGTTGAGAGGGACAGTTGGGGGACGGAAAACGAACGTATTGTTGGGTATAGCCGCTGCCGCCATCTTAGCCTTTTCAAAACCGTCTTCTGATAGTTGATGGTCTACTATGCCCGATAATTGTTCTCGCGAGTATATTTTTCGAGGCCGTGGGGATTCAAGCGGTGGTTGTGATATGGCGACTACGGCGGGCTCGGTGCTCATGTCGGTAGAAATCGGTTCGTCGCTCCGCACTAGCTCCCCTCCCGAACGCCAAGGCCGATCGCTCTCCTCTACAAGCGGCGCGTTGACACATGATTCCGCGACGGTTCCCCAGAAACTCATAGGAAACAGTGTACTTTGTAATATGACACTAGGATAAAGTGGTTGTGAATTGAGTTTCTTGCTCTAATGAAATGTCTTGAAGAGCTTAAGGTACCTGGAAGTAACATCATATTGAAATTATATTCTGGCAAGTCCTTTCAGCATATTGCACCTTCTACACACTGGAGCATGCCTCGTAACTTGAGGTAAGGATGAGGGGATATCATATAAGGTAATATACTATAATATCTACAATAGGTATACAAATGGCTTCTGTCTTCTAACAGTGTCCCTCCCATCCATCAATGGCTCATCTACCTCCGTCATCTCAATTTCCCCATTCTCAAACCTATTTACATTCGCTTCATTCTCCCACCTCAGTTTCAGTCGCAGCATCACTGCTAAGAATGCGACGAATAGCATAAATGCTGAACAAATCGCCATCCCCTTAATATAATATGGCTTATCCTCCTTCGGATAGAGTCGGGTCCCGAGCAATGGACCGCACTGACCAATTACATTCATCATGGCGATACCTGTCCCTTTTTTCGAGTCGGAATCCTGGTTATTCAATGTCCAAGTGATAATGATGGTGATTGCGGAAAAGAATCCCGCAGCGGCAGGGTAGACGGCTAGATAACGCCAGATATTGCTCCATGCGAATTTGCCGGCGAGCGCCATTGTAGCATAGCCAGATGCAGCAAGTAACACGTGGATGATGATGAAGAAGCTCCGGTTTTGCATACGGTCTGATGCGTAAGCGGTAAACAGAACCACCAGGAAGGAGAATAGGTAAGGAGGGGCGGACAGAGCTTGGGAGGTTACTGCTGTGTATCCCATACTATATACTACAGTTAGACAAATTCTCTGCAGAAAGTCTTTGGAACATACTCCTTGATGATAGTCGGAAGGAAAACGGGTAGAGAACTAAATGCCACATTACAAGAAAAGAACATCATCTATGGCTAATGTTAGTCCTATCTCCATACGTAAATAATGTAACATACCGCAGTTACATAACATTTCGGATCCGCAAGCGTCTGCAGTATCTCGCTGAAGTCGAGTCTTCGGTTCTTGTTACCTCTATCCCCTTTCTCATCGATTACGGGCTGCTCTTTTTTATCCTGTACGGTCTCATTACGCAGCCTCAACGCTGCGACTTTCCTTTCTCTCTTACTCAGAAACTTTGCAGTGCCCGGACTGTCCGGAATAAAAGACCAGGCAAACACCGCGACCAGGACGCTCGGGAATCCTTCCACGAGGAATAACAAACGCCATGGGGCGATTGGCCCGCCCTCCCCAAGTTTTACAATCGCGTACGCAAGCCCACTGGCAAAAGATGTAGCCAAAGGAGCTGCTGAGATGAATAGTCCTGTACGGAGGGCGAGTTCATTTCGGCGGAAGAAGAAAGAGAGATAAAACGGCACACCTGGCCCGAATGCAGCCTCACCAATTCCTAAGAAAGCTCTTAAAATAAGTAGTGATCCAAACGACGTACATACGGATTGAAGAGATGCGAGGATTCCCCAAGATAGTATGCAAAGTGAAATATAAATATGTGGAGGGATTATACGGTATCTTGTACAATCAGTACGGGATAATATGTGTAACCGGGGGATATACGAGTACATACAATAGAGTCATCCATTCAAATAAAATGTACGTGATATAGAAAGCTGTGAGTAGCCACTCATATTGGCCTCCATGCAGACCGAGATCCCGCTCGAGTCCCGCAATCCGTGCGTTCCCAATATCTATCAGTACATTAGTTAGCTACAAATTTAAGCAACTCATAACATCTCCCTCCGTATACACAGTGGCCTGCTCCCAATTTATCTTCCTACCATAATTTCAAATCCCGGCACAATTGCTCGGGAGTGCGTCCAAATGCTCTCATAGAGCACCGATATGCACTTACGCCATACAGCCGTGTCTCACTTCCCATAATCCCTACGAAGCGCAAACACTTCCAACAAAACGCAAAAGCAATACCTACTCGACCGGTCCAGAAAGCTCAACAAATACAATCCCGCCAAAAACGCCACTAGCTTCCTGTCTAACTTCTTCCTCACCACTCTCTCCTCGTCCGGGGTATATAGTTCGAAACTCTGCGTGCTCGCTCTTCTCTTCCCGTTCCGGACGAACTGCTCCTCTTCATCTGTACCATCGTCGACGTCGGAGTCATTGGCTACGCTGGGAGAGGAGGAGGATGGTGTTAAGCGGGCGAAGGTGGGCGAGTCGGAAGGGGTGGAGTGGGAGGGACTGGAAAGGGTGGACGGTGGAGGGCGAAAGAGAGACGCCATTAGGGTGGTGATGTGCTACGATTCAGTGATGCATTGTGATGAGCTGAGTTATCGAGCAAAACGGTGGTTGTATAGAGGTGGAGAGGTGAGCAAAGCTATGGGGTTTAATGAGGAAGTGCTGGGATGTGGCGCTTGACATGGGAGGGCTTGTATCAACGTCAGCCGAGTTTCCTGCAAGGTACTGTACTTGTACAATCAAGTACTCCTATATGATTTTATGTTCATCTAAAGACATCAAGAAAATATAAGCAAGACGGGTGTGTAGAAGGTAATTCAATGTTTTGAACTTCTAATGAGTGACCATGTAGTTCTATATGGAGACAGCTGCATAGAAACATCAGTTCGATATCCACTTAGAATAGCGACGGTATGGCGTACAACGAGTGTTTAGGTCACAAGGTTCAGGCATATCGAGCTCCAGAGGGATAACTTGAACATGAGAATAGAGTATTCGAAATCCCAATCAGCGCGTACAGGTTCACTTCGTAGAGCGCATGCCAAACTCTCCCGTTCAAAACAAAGCGATATACTACCAACTCTGTAACCAGACTCTGGGATTTAAGGTAAGAGTTCAGACATATCCGCAATTCATATGAAAAATTAAAGCGTAACAGATCTGTCCGAAGTTGATTTAGCGGTGGACAAAAGACTACTTCTGCCAGACTCCTCTCCGCAATAAAGGGGTTTAAAAAGTGAAAAAAAGAATTGAAAAAAATGGCAAAAAGAACACTCTCCTTCGAGAGTTAAGTGAACCACTTTGTGATTTAAACTTGAGCGATATTCCAATATTAAGCCATGTGCAGGGCTCGAACCGAGGGGGTTTGGGGGGATACGTACCTGAAAGAGCCCTAACTGCACCATGGCGGAATGAAAAGTACGGCATTTGAAATAGTTTATAACGTCAGTCCCTCAATCTCGGATTAGGAGGAGGAAAGTTACGTGGAAACCAAAGACGGGAGACCCATCCGTTTGCACAGCACGCAGTCTTCTGTATAAAATTATGCCCCTCATTCATGAGCGTTCTACAACAAATCATACAGTGGCTTAGGTGGTGCAAGACAAAAGTAATTGTAAGTCTCATCGAGGGCTCCCATACTAGATTTCATATTAATCCAGTGTCATAATGATGAGCAAGAGAGTACGAGAATTTGATTGCATATATACCTATTTGGCTATCTGGAGTATTATACACTCTCAGATCTCAGCAATTTCCTTTTTCCTTCCTTTTCTATCTACTCTCTCATCCTCCGGATTAAAACCGCCATTACCCCAAAGCGCCCATTCAGGGGTTGGTGGTCCCATATAGTCCTCCGGCATAAAGCTCTTCCCTGACTCTAAACACTCAAAGAACTTGTCATAATCGATGAGAGTACACCATTTACCATCTCTTCTGAATCGTGTACTGGCTAGTAAAACACAACAACTATGTGCATGCTCAGCCGCAATACCATATTCCAGTCCCCGCTTAGCAAGAGCATCATTGAGAGCAGTGACGAATTCCGTTACTTCAGCGTAGAAGGGTACATTCTGCATAGTTAAACCGGCCGAGGAAGAAGTTGATGTCCCGCAGTAGGTGACACCTTTGATTTCGACAAAACATGGTAGGCTGCGAGCAACGAGATCAGCGTAACCTTCAACCTCATCCTCGACATTGAAGCCCTTGACCAGTGTCAGACGGAATACAGTCCGTTGTTGGAATCTTTTCTCCCTGAGAATCTCTAGACATCTTTGGAATCTCTCCCAGAAATCGCGATGAAGAGGCCTGTCAATCTTACGGAGACTCTCGCGGTTCGAGGCGTCGATTGAAACGTAAAGCTGTGTTACGGGTTTCAAAGCGGCAAGCTGATCGGGATGCTGCGCGTTACAAACCAGGAAGCTGGAGATGTGTTCTTTATGTAGCATGGTTGTAAACTCATTAATGTGAGGATAGAATATGGGCTCGCCAACGAGAGATAGCGCACAATGTCGTATCCTCATCGCTTCAGCAAATCTCTCCGCACGAACTCCAGGAACACCTTTCATCATCTTGATCTTCTTGTAATGTCCTTCTTTGACTCCTTTGAAAATCTCTTCCGGAGGGTCCACGACCCAGCGCCATGTTGTTCCTACCGGATTGGTACCGTGACGCCAACAGAATACACACTTATTGCTACAGGACAGCGATGGAGTAGTTTCCATACATAGATGCGACTTAATTCCGTAGAATGAGAATTTGTAGCATGAACCACGGCCCCGAAGAGCAGATTTAGTCCAGCGACAGATTTTGACGCCTGAATGAGAGCCTACGATTGTGTAACCCTGCTTGGTGAGAGCAGCATAAGTAGGGGAGGATTTCGGAACCATCTCTTTTATTTGAACGGAATTTGGTCTTATCGAATGATTTGAAGACTTGTAGGCGGTAAAGTCAATGGGTACTAGAGATGATGATGGAGATTCCTTCTGGATCATAAGTCCCAGATCTTCTACATCGTCCACCCGTTTACCTCTAGCAGCTTCTCGAGTCCTGGATGCTCCCTCTACCGCTTCATCTCCATCTTCTTCTTCTTCTTCTACCGCATCCTCCTCATCACTTTCTACAGGATCTCCACTTCCAACAACACCATCACCGAGCCCACGTCCGGACAAGATCTCTAAAAATACCTCCTGCACCCCGAAACGCCACTCCTGTAGCCTCTCAGTTGCATCACTCTTAACATCCCCCATCCCCAATGGGAAAGCTCTCTTCTTTCCTGTTAATCTTGCTAGCCATTTATCGACTTCCTTTGCTTGCGAGCAGAAACCCTCTTCTTCGGTTGGCCAGCCCTCTAGATCCCCAAGTCCAAACACTGAATATCCAAGCAGAGCTTCCAGAGGTGCGGTATCTATCCTGAAGTCATTGTGGGTCTCCTGTAGATGCTCTAGAAAAGTGTTCATTATGGTGTCAATGTTATAGGAGGGTATGATCATAAGGTAGAAATATTTTATATCCAATTCACCTTTTGGAGGTGAGATGAAATAGTCGTCTAACTCGATTTCAGAAAGGTCGTGAAGCTTCGCCTCTAATAGGTTGAATGTTTCCGCATCCGAAGAATTTCTCCACGAATTCAGGGCCTTAACGAATTCTGATGCAGTAGTCTTCGTCGTCCCAAGTAAAGACGAGTAGAAAACCAACGGCTGTACCTTGTCCTTTCCATTATCAAATGACGCTGCTCTGGTAGCTGCCTTTCGCACGCTCTTGTTGCCAGTAATTCTCTTCGGTATGCCTTTCCCTAAGACCTTTGTTGGAGCTATGATGGTGACATTCTCGACATGGTCGTCATCTAAGCCTCGCAACTTCGCTCCAACGTCCGTTTTCGGTGATGACCAGTCTAAGGTGTTCTTATCGATAGTATTTGGAGATCCGGGGAGTGAAGAGGCGGACGGTCCTTTATGGCGTTGGCGCAGTGTTAATTCAGATTTTATGAGCGTAAGGATTATGAAGATACCCAAAATAAGGGGCAATCGGTATGCGTGCCATATTTCTAAAGGATCTACACATTGAACAAGACATCAGTAACAAGCTCACTAGTAGATCATTTAGCAGCGAATCTTACTCATATGAAGCTCAGAAGAAGCCATGTTCTCCATTTTGTCTTCTTAGAGGTGACTATACGGACGGGAAGCGAAGGGATATCTGAGAAAAATGCACAATACAAATTTTCATAACTCTGTTCTGCGCACTACTAGAATCATTCCGCGCAGAGCTATGCTAACTGCATGTGAGACGTGAGCTTTTTCGTATATGAAGAGATTGACTTCAGCGTATCTGAAGGGATCGCGTTGGAAATAAGGGTTGATAGGGGGTAGGGCGGGGGAGGGGTTGAAATTTAGTTGAGTTCTCCGCATACCCCTGTCAGCCTTACGACAGGGGTGCGGCTTCCCCAGATGTTCTCGTCTCTTGCCAGCTTTAGACAAAAACAACACACCCGACCAACCTCTACTTCCTCCTAATTATGACACAGCTATAACATGACCATCTCTTCGACTGCTACACTTCTTCTTCATATCACTCATTGTAGCTCTTGTCTCTATATGCTCCATACTTAGTTCATCTTGTAGTTCTACCGTCACTTAACACAGCATGCATAACAGCTTTGACAGCTTCTTGTCCGATGGACGTTGTACTGAGCTTGCCCACCCAGACAAGTTTAACTTTGGTCTATCACTGTATGAGACGTATACTTCTCATCCCAAATCTATTACTTATACCGTATGATTGCAGCTTCATTCTCGTTGGCATCTTAGTGTCCTACCTTCCGCAACACCTGCGGATCATATTCCGGAGGTCATCCGAAGGCCTCTCACCACTATTCGTGCTACTTGGAACTGTATCAGGAACATGCGCTATATTCAACATCGTCTCTCTGCCCACTAGTCAGGCTGATGTAGCTTGCTGCAAGGAGATAAGCGGTCTGGCATGCACGGCTAGCATCCTGGGGATCGCTCAAGTTGGCGTGCAATGGTTTTGTTTCTTCATCATGTAAGATTCTCTGCAACTCCTGAAATACTCTCTAACACTTTCATATAGTATGTTACTCTTCATCATCTTCATTCCCCGCCCCATCCCCAGCCGTGCGAATCCGCGCGCAAGTTGGGAAAATACACCTTCGCCCACTTGGAGAGAGGCCGTTACGGTCGTCGCTATTTGTATGGCTACTTTTGTTGCCGTCTTCATCATCACCGGCGTCTTTTTCCTTCGTTACCCACAAAACCTGCAAGTCTGGGCCAACCTTCTCGGCGCTAGTGCCGGCGTTATGGCCTGTATCCAATACCTCCCACAGATCTGGACAACTTGGCGATTACAGCATGTTATGAGTCTCAGTGTGCCCATGATGTGCATCCAAACTCCTGGTAGCTTCGTCTTCGCAGCAAGTCTAGGTTTGCGGCTTGGCTGGGATGGGTGGAGCGCATGGGGTGTGTATATCGTAACCGGCATCTTACAAGGCTTCCTCCTTGTTATGGGCATCATATTTCTCATCCGGGATCGCAAGGCAGACAAAAAGGTCGCCCAACCCCTAGGCAACGGCTTAGGAAGCCATCTTCGAATGCCTGAAGAGTCCGACGATGAAGGCGGCTTGACCGGAACGAATGACTCCTCCCCATCCGAGACCTCCCCGTTGCTCGATCGCACCTCAAACCCGCGCCCCGCCAGACGCGTAGGGAACGAGCGCAGTCTTAGTGAACGTCTCGCGACGCGCGATGTCTACGGCGGTCCAGACTCCTCGGGCAGCACTAAGCAGACCACTCCTTCGCCGTCCAAATTCAAGCAGCTAGGGAGAACCATAAGTGCAGACTCGGGAGCAGGAGCGGTAGGAGTAGTACCGGAGGCTAGGAGAAAGTCCAAATTATCCCTTACGCAGAATACTGACGCCTGATTATAGCCGCCGGATCCGAGCTTCAGGTGGGATAGTGAGGAGTTGCGGGTATTGCCGGGCGAACCGAGCGGTGGAAGACCTGGAGAGATATGGGCGTTTCGGGAGTTGACTGGAGATACCCAGGAATTGGATCGAATTCGAGGTTCGCGAAAGGGAGTAAGATTTGTCTAGCGTTTCGTTTTGTGGTATAATGCATATACTCGTATTATGCTATTACAGTCGAACAACGACTTTACAGCTCTACGTACCCTCTGCAGCTCTGAACGAACATTCTCAACTCGAAATACAGTGAAGTATATGTAAAATTTATAACACATCAACCGCCACAAAATATCGACAACCCTTTCAAAAAATACTCCAGAATACTTTATAACCCCCAAGTCTTTCCCCATCCCGTCTCCTGTCCATTTCCCAGCTCCCTCTCCTGCCCCTTCTTTCGTCCCTTCTCTTGCTCGATTCTCTGCTGATCCTGATACTCCTCTAACTTACTCCCCCGAATAACAAACCAACATGTCCTCCACAACCGAACCCACTCGCCACCTCTATCCTTCGGTGTCCTCCCATCCAGCGCCTCAATCTCCGGCTCCGCGATCCTCACCGCCGCAACCAACTTCTCCGCCAACACCTTTCCGAGCTTTATACTCGGCTCCTCCACGAGCATCTCCTGCAACAATTTCCGAATCGCCCGTTCTGCATGCGCCTGATGATCCCAGGTGGCGACAAAGTCAAACGCGAGGGCATACATGGCGGGGGTGTGGGTGACGAAGTGCCGGGATAGGGCATCCCAGATGTGCCAGAAGGAGGCCTGGTCGAAGGCTGCAACGTGGTATTTCAGCATCGCTAGTGCTGTGTCGTGATCGCGGAGGGGAGAGGCCTCGGGGGCGTAGTCGTCGATGAAGGCGAGGAGGCGATTTTGCAGACTGATTGCGGAAGCTGCGGTCTGTGGGTCTTGGGGCGGGGTCCGGGGTGTCACGTTTGTGAGGAGGAGGGAGAAGGTTTCAGGGGTTAGGGCGTTGTAGCCGTGGTTGTTGAGGGATCTGACGATGTCGAGAGAGCTCTCGAGGAGTTTGAGGTCTGGGGTGCTGGATTGGAAGAGGCGGTTTGATTCGTATGCGAGACCACGCAGGATGAGGTCAGAGATGGCCGGTGTGATGGGGAGCCCGTGAGAGAGCATTCTATCGTAAGCTTCCGTGAGGTAGTGGGATGTGTAGGCTTGGTGGCGGAGCTGGATGGCGTAGGTGAATATGGCGAGTTTACGTTCCCAATGAGAGATTGGTGCGAAGATGTTGACGTCTTCGTAAAAGGAGCGGAGGAAAGGAGTTGATTTGATGTCGTGAGGGCCTTCGCCTAACTGTGCGATTGCTTCCTTATGAGATAGGCTGCGTAAGTATTGGAGTTCGGGGTAGGTCTCTCCCCATAGAACGCGTGGAGCGTTCTCGGCTTGAATAACATCGCCAGAAGCTGATCCGATCAATTCCTCCATCACATCTGGTAGAAGGACCTCAACCGATGCCCCAATAGATTCATGTACTAGGGGTACATATTGATCAAAAGAGACAGTTTCCGGGACCTTCTGCTCCGCTCTAGACGACGCTTGTATTGGTTCCGCCTTTGTCGGCTCCTGAAGATAACTGTCCAATGACTCCAATCTTCGGTTATTAGAGTTGGGAGAGGTCTCATTCAAACTCCTTAAATCCCAAGTTGTGCTTTCCAAGGCCATGGTATTCCTCCGGAAATGAGTAGCGTGATATTGCCTGACCTGTTGGGCCGTTTGCGAGTTTGATACGTGGGGCCGTGCATCATCTCGATTGAAAGATGCTGCATGGATCGGAGAGTTACTCTCTATAGGGGAAGAGGTAACTTGGGATCCTGAAGGAGATTTCTGTTCCTCTGGAGTGGATGAAGGGTTTTCCTCAGCTAACATTTTTTCCGAGCGGCGTTTTATTCCCAACCAAAGTTTTTCAAGATCAATCTCACCTCTCTTCTCTTCAGTGAACATCTGAACTACAACCGTCACGCCATCTGACCGCCTTCCGAACCCTATAAAGTTACCCTCCCGTTCTTCTCTTACTGGTACATCCTTTGCGGGTTCCACTCTTCCTAAATTGACACAAACCCAACCTGTCCTGATTCCATCATCAACTTCCGCCATCTCCGTCGCTCCAGCGCTAGCCATTATTCTTGACCGCCTTGCTTTCCGTCTTAATTTAAGCTTCAGTTCATTCCGACCCAATAGCCCATCAGCCAACGGACGAAGCTGGTATGTACTCCTCAACCACCGACACAATCTATCCGCAGAGACATGAAGATGCTTTTCGCTTCGTGCTGTCCCAATTACCATAAGGAGACTGCCCCCTAGTGCAGGAGGGGGATCGATATTCCGAAGATCCAAAAGACTGAGATCATCTATACCTAGGTCGACGGAGATATGTTGGAGAAGGTCCTGAAGAATTGGGGGGGAGTATTCTGGAAGATCCGGTATTCGTTGCCGTTCTGCCATCGGATGAGAAGGGTCTAACTGCTTTGGTTGCTTCTGAGTGTCCACTTGTAAATACCAGGGGACATAGGTGGCATTGGATTTCCCATCGGTAGGAGTCTCATGTTCCTCGCTTTTAAGCTTTGTAGTATTATCGTTTAGAGATTGCTGTGCAATGAAGGATCTAGTAGGTCGATTGAAATTTCTCCTTTGCCCCTGTCCATGACGACTGAATATGAACTCTGATTGGGAAGGTAGAGATATGCCAGATAGAGAAGAAAATGATCGAAGAATGGTGAGACGACATCCATTGCACTGGAGTACGGATGTCGCAGCTCGCGCGACAGACATATTGTTAAAAATGAAGTTGATGAGTACGGAAAACTCCCGTCGCGTAGAACCATCGATGAAACCTGCCAAGGGCTCAAGGGTAGATTTGCGGAGCGGGAAATATTCGGCTGAACTTTCCAATGTGGCGGAACTTTTATGACTACGAATATGATTTACAATCCAGTCTCACCTTCAACCTCTTTTTCCCTCTTACTTTATTGTTCATTCTTAATCCCAGGGTTATGTCTATGGATATTGATGCTCCAGTGGCTATACAGCCAGTACCTCAAAATGCTGCGACGTAAGTTCATCACGGGGTATATTCTAAGAACATCGAGACTAACAAAATATCAGGATTCTATGTTGCAACTGCGGTGTCCCTATTGATGGGACTAAATCCGCCGGCGCCATGTGCTATGACTGCGTCAAACTGACTGTAGACATCTCCCAAGGCATACAACGAGAAGCGACCCTCCACATGTGCAGGGACTGTGACAGGTGGCTCTCGCCACCACAACAGTGGGTTGTCGCGCAACCAGAGTCTAGAGAGCTTCTTGCTCTCTGTTTAAGAAAACTGAGAGGGTTGGGAAAAGTACGTATTATCGACGCTAGTTTTATATGGACGGAACCGCACTCTCGGAGAGTGAAGGTTAAGATTACGGTACAACAAGAGGTCTTCGAGGGAAGCATAATGCAGCAAACTTTCGAGGTGGAATATGTTCAAGCATTTCAACAGTGCCCAGACTGCGCAAAGTCATATACACATAACACATGGAGAGCGGTGGTCCAAGTGAGACAGAAAGTATCCCATAAAAGGACATTCCTATACCTGGAACAGCTTATATTGAGGCACGGTGCCCACAAGGACACGATAAATATCAAGGAAGTCAACGATGGAATCGACTTTTACTTCGGCCAACGAAATCACGCTGAAAAATTCGTAGATTTCCTTAAATCCGTAACCCCTGTACACATCAAGAAATCTCAGGAGCTCATCTCCATGGACATCCATTCCTCCACCAAATCCTATAAATTCTCTTACTCCGCTGAGCTCGTCCCGATCTGCAAAGATGATCTCGTTGTCATCCCCACTAAACTTGCCAAACAAATCGGAAACATCTCCCCCCTAGCCCTCTGCTACCGTGTCGGCACCTCTGTCAGCTTCCTCGACCCGCACACCCTCCAAACTGCCGACATCTCCGAAAAGCAGTTTTGGCACGAACCGTTTGCCGCGCTTGCAGACGTACCAGAGCTCGTTGAGTTCATTGTGCTAGATATTGAGCCTCTAGGCGTAGTACGGGGTCGACACGTCCTCGCCGAAGCCACTATCGCCCGGGCCTCCGACATGGGCGTGAACGACACGACGTACACGACTCGCACGCATCTCGGCACCATCATCCACGTCGGCGATAGCGTGCTGGGGTACCACCTTACCGGTACCAACTTCAACAACGCGCTCTTCGAGTCGCTCGAGCGCTCTAAGCACGCCTCTCGCATACCGGACGCCATCCTCGTCAAGAAACTCTACACGCGCAGGAAGAAGCGAACGCGGAACTGGCAGCTCAAGCGCCTCGCGAAGGAGGAGAGCGAGATGCTACCGCGAAAGCAAGACCAAGATCGCATGGAGCGCGACTTTGAGATGTTCCTGCGGGATGTAGAGGAAGATGAGGACCTGCGGAACACGATGGCGTTGTATAAGGCCCAGAAACAGCGGGAACTAGAGGCGCAGGGTCAGATGGATGAGGAGAGCGGGAGCGAGGAGGAGGGCATCACGATTCCGATGGAGCAGCTTATTGATGAGATGGAGGATTTGGATATGAGGGATGGGGAGGTGGTTTGATGGGTGTAAGAGTTTTGTCATTTTGAGAGCATTTCCGCGGTGTACGGGCTCGTTTTTAGAAATACTTCATGAGTTTACGGGTATGGGACTGGGTGTTCCTGCGCAAATAGAATATGAGACTTGCACTGAGAAGGGAACTCGTCTTTTCGAACCGACAGATTTGTGCCCAATGCACTTGAGATGTCCCATTTCCCACCTGGGACTTCTCTTGTGCGTACATCTGCTGTACAGTTAGCTCATCCTGTACAACTAGGTCATGCTGTACATTTCACTCATTATGTACCTTACAGTCACTCTGTACATTTTACTCATTCTGTACATCCCAATCATGCCATACATTCAACTTATATAAGATGTTTCCCGCAACAGATCCACGTTCCTAACCCAATCGCCATCCTCCGCAACCCACCCTAACCAATACCAGATATACTCCCTCCTCTCCCAAGACCCAACAAAAAAGCCCCCACATAACCCAACACCTCAACCTACGGCTCCTCATAAGGTGCCATGAGCTCATTGTTCTCCACCATCTCCGCAAAGTGCTCAATAGCCGTAGTATGACACCACGGCTTCTTCCAAATCTCATCCCTAACCGTCGCCGCAAAACACCCGGACCAGCCATGTCTCGGAAAAGCGTGAACGACGGACTCGATAGTGGAAGGGTGTATCAGCGTCGGGTTCGCTCCGATATTATCTTTCCTTCACATCAGCCACCATGCCAACACCAAACGCAAATAGCGGGTTAATCCAAGACAGAGGGAGGGAATGCGGACTCACCGAAGACGGTAGCCAACTGGACCAACAACCCCATCCCCGTAATCGTTCCCACGTCCCCCAAATCCTGATGCCGCACCACGGCCTCCGCCACGCTCTCCCACATACTCCTCTCCGCGCCCTCCGCCGCCAACACCTCCATCGCGACCCACGCGCCGCGGAACTCAAAACTCATCTGCGACTCCTGCATATTCGCCGCCGTGGTCCCGATATCGTGCAGCAGGCACGTCAGGTAGAATGTCTCGGTAAACGCGAGGAAGTGCGGGAAGTGCTGTCGCGCGAGCGCTTGTCCGTAGAGGAAGACCCGCATGCTGTGGTTGTAGGTTGCGGGGGGAAGGTGGGAGTGTGCGTAGGTGCGGATGCGGTGGGCGAGGGGGGTGGAGGGCAGCGGGAGGTCGGAGACGTGTAGGGGTTTTGTGTTTGAGGGAGAGACGTCCTTGAGGAAGAGAGAGTGAGAGCGGGGGACGGCGGTCCAGCCGTGGGTATGGGTTGGGTTTGGGGTGGACATTTTGGGGGTTTTGATTGGAGATATTCGTGTGGTTAGGGTGGTGTGTATCTTCGACTCTTTGCGGTGGTGGTGGTTGGGTTTATATCTGAGGGAGTGGTGGATGGGATTGCTCTGCTTTGCTGTGAAGAATGATCATATCGGAGAAGATCCGGTTGCGTTTTATATGGTGTATAAATGTCATTATCACCGACGTTGATTGTCTAAGCTTCTTCGTAGGGCGTGTATTCTGGTTCGTTATGATTTCGTCATCTATCAATGCGGAGGGCGGAGACGGGAGCTCTAGGATCAGCGATGAAATCAGGAGTAATCAGCAATGATTCGCTCGAATATCTATCCTTTACAGTTACATCTGCTACTTAAACTCTAAAAGAAGTAGGGGCTTTCAATTTTTATATCACTCTCTTATAGTACACTGCAAGTCAGCAACCCAGCTTATTTTGAATTTTTGATGCCCTGCTATTTGAGTGTCATGTGCGTCCCCAATGCTCCATCGTAATTGAGGTCAATACACCTCCGTATGGTGAGATGAGTGAATACGAGGTATCTGGAAGTGTCTCTAAAGCAATCTCCGCGGTTTTTGTGTACGTAGAGCGGCCATTGAGCTTTTTGATTTTTAGAAGGTGCTCATGCCGTCGCGGAGAGACTTGACGACTAATCCTACACGTGACTACCCATTCTGTGTTAACCCCTTACGACCAGAGAAAAGGGGTGTGGCTCCATAATCTACTTAAGTATTAACTTACAGGATAAGTTAATCTAAAATTGAATTAATTTTCTTATTTCCTATCTTCGCTTCTAGGATCATGTACAAGCCTCCCCACAAGCGACATCTACATCTACACGAGTCACGCGGCAGCAGCAGCAGCAGCAGCAGCAACAACAACAAACAACAAGACCGATTTCAAGACTCGTTTTGTACTTTTGCCTTTCCATCCAGCACCAAAGTAGTGTTTAGTAAGACAAGCTACCCAGAATTGAAGAGACGCTCCCTCACTCCCAGTTAAAGAAAGATCACAAATGAGACAACATAACAGAAGCAATGGTAGACCTGTAAGGGTTATAGTGATGGAAAACTCAAGCAAACCCTCCCGTGTCTTAGGATATTCTATTCCGGTACACCTATGTGCGATACCATGATGGAAAACCGCCATGACGCCTGAACAATATGCTGAGGAAAGTAAGGTAGTATTATACAAAGGGATGAAGCGAGTGATAAAAATACTCGGGAGGTACCGGATGAGAACTTGGTAAGAGATCGTCCGAGTAGATGTAGGTATGTGGGCGTTTTTGAGTTTGATCCCCAAAGGTGCAACCGGCCTCTAAAGCTGTGTTGAATTAGGTTGAATGATATCTGATTTCTTCAGGGTGCGGTATCATCCTTCTTCTTCGGGTTTTGAGTATCTGGCTGGCCTTTGAAAGGGCCGTCAAGAAAGTTGGGCGTTGTCTCCTTGGCCTGGCTAGGTGGAACACCCTTCCTCAAGGGATCATCAACAACAACGGGATCATCTTGGTGGGTGCCCGGCGCGACTCGAATGCCTTCCTGCGCCTCGATATCTGAACGACTTCTATTATGAGCGAACTTGAGTGAATCGTTTTCTTCTCCCTCCCCTCGTTGAATTGGCGACCATCCAGCAATGCTACCAGCGACAATACCGGCCATTGCAGCAGCAGGACCAAACGCTGAATTTGAGCGAGAGCGATTGCGACGGCTTCTACGGGAATCAGGTGTGGGCGGGGCGGGAAACTGGCCGTTCTCGTTATCACTTCTGTCTCCTGGTGGAGTTTGTGGAAGATCTTGGCTGCTACGAGATCGGGATCCACTCCTTGAGCGCGGAAGTAAAGTCTCGATCGGGTGTTGGACTTTGAACTTTAGGGAGCTGAGACGACCACCACGAATCTTCTTGATGAAAGCAAGCTCTTCACGGATCTCAGTCATGCCTTGGTTCCATTCGTAGCTATGTTCGTCATACACGACCAGCTCTGGTGTGTTCCTGCGCTTAAGCCGTTCGGGAATGAGTTTTCTAATAAATTCATCAGGAACTAATCGAATGATTACACCCATCGGGAGAGATAGAGCTCCGAGTGCGATGGAGTATCCCCAGAGAGGTCCATTAAGCTTAGTAACCGAGAACGCTTGCCCACCGACGAAGATGATCATTATCTGACCGCCAACCATGATGCAATTGATGAAGATGAAGAAGTAATTGTGGTGGATTCCCTCGAAAACATTGAACCTGTTATCCAGACGACGATTGTTTACTTCGTTAAAGATCTGCATCCAAACGAAGGTATTGAACACAAGTGTAGGGAGCATCTTTTTCTCGTCGTCGCTCGTGTACGACAAGATATCTCCTCCTTTGAAATGAAGGATAAACGTAACAACCAATTGATAAATGGCTTGACCGATGATCATCTTCCACATATTCAGGGTAATCAGAGGGGCAGATTTTGGCTGTGGCGGTCTGTTGAGTAAGCCCAAAGTTGGCGGATCTGTAGCAAGCGCAAGAGCAGCAAATGTATCCATAATAAGGTTCACCCAGAGAAGCTGAACAGCCGTAAGAACCGAGGTTTGATCCGAACTTGCCACTGCAGAGACGAAAGTCAAAATGACAGCTGTGATATTAACAGTGATCTGGAACTGCAGGAATTTCTTGACGGCGTCATTGACTGCTCTACCCCAAAGAAGAGCCTTCACGATAGATGAGAAATTATCATCCATAAGAATGATATCAGAAGCTTCTTTGGCGACTTCAGTTCCAGCAATACCCATGGAAAAACCGACATCTGCAGTCTTCAGGGCGGGAGCATCGTTAGTACCATCTCCGGTCACGGCGACAGTTTCACCAAGTTCCTTGAGGCGTTTGACTAAGATACGTTTGTCTTCTGGACTTGAACGAGCAAGGACACAAAGTTTCGGAATGACTTGATCCATCTGTCTCTTACTGAGGACACGGAAAGCAGGCCCTTCCATGACAAGCCCGCCAGGAACGAGAATACCGCAATCAGTGGCAATAGCTTGGGCAGTCATAACATTGTCACCAGTGACCATGCGTACGTAGACACCGGCGCGTTGACAATCCTTGACTGCTTCTCGCACGCCATCACGAAGTGGATCTTGGATACCAACGACCCCCAAGAAGACCATATTCTTATGGATGGCGTCAAAATCAGCCATTGACGGACTGTCTTCTACAGTCTTGGAACCCCTAGGCGGCCATTGCTCGAAATCGCGATAAAGCAAGGCGATGGTTCTGAGAGAACGAGAAGCGTAGGTCGAGATTAATTGTTCGAGCATTTGTCGTTTTTCCGGTTGAAGGGCAACATCGGCAACTCCCTTAGTTGGATCTGCAATGATACTGCTGCATTTTCCGAGGAGTATTTCCGATGCACCCTTAACATACATACGATAGGTTCCGTTGGTGAGTTTGACAACAGCTGCCATACATTTCCGGCCAGAATCGAAAGGGACAACTTGAACGATATTTGCATTGGCCCTCTCGGTGCTAACAGGTCCCATGCCTAAAAAGTCCCGAGCAAATCCAAGAAGCGCTGTTTCAGTCTTTGATCCAATGAAAGCGGCCTTGCCATCTTCTTCGCCTTCGAATGCAGTGGAGTTGATGACGATCGATTGTAAGAGAAGTGCCTTAGATTCCTCGTTAAGATTGCTAGTGAATTCTGCCGGGGAAACGTCTTCATGGTCATCTGCGGTAACCGTACCCTTCCCATCAGGCGGGACAACTCCATTTTCGCCAGCACCTTTACGATCACCAAATCGCACAGCAGTACCAACGGTACCGGCGACGACCGTCATCTTATTCTGAGTCAATGTGCCTGTCTTATCTGAACAGACTGTGGTAGCGTTACCCATAGTTTCACATGAACGAAGCACACGAACTAGATTATTGTCCTTCAACATACGAGTTGTCGCAAATGCGAGAGCCAATGTAACTGCAAGGGGAAGACCTTCGGGCACGGCTACGACGACAACGGTGATGGCGACGATGAGAATATTCAGGAAATTCTGCCCCTTCTCAGCTGGTGGTCTATGGTCCTTAGGAAGGTGAGCCAGGAATTCGATGAGCAATACAATGAAGAGTAACAAGGCAGATGCGCCACCGAGCTTTGCGATGTACTCCGCAAGTACATTGAGTTTAGCCTGGAGGGGAGTGACTTCGTTTTCTTCGCGGAGAGACATCATCGTTTTACCGAAGCTGGAGTTGACACCGGTTGCAGTGACGAGGAATGAGCCTACTCCTTCAGATACCTTTGCACCGGAGAGAATGAAGGGATCCATTTTCTTTACGCTCTCCCCATTCTCCATAGCACGGTAGACGGTATCGCCCGGAGTCTTTTTCAGCAAGTCGGATTCACCAGTCGCAGACGATTCATCGCATTTGACATTGTGCCCGTCGATAAATATCCCATCAACTGGGACCAAGTCACCAGGTTCCAAAAGGACAACGTCACCGACAAAGATATCGTAGACCGAGATTTCCAGAGTCTTTCCAGACCTGATGGCCTTGACAGTACGATTTTCCTTCTTCTTGTTGAGTTTGACGAACTGCCGTTCCTTTTGCCAATCATTCGCAGCACCAACGACTACGACGATAATGATAGCAACCATGATAGCGACACCTTCGACCCACTCTACTTTGGCACCTTCATGTTCTGTTACACCAAAGGTCTGGTAGAGTCCAAGAGCCAACGAGATGACGGCGGCAACGGTCAAAAGGATCAGGACTTTATCGTTGTACGCTATCCAAGCTAGTTGAAAGATGCTCTTTGATTTACGTTCCGGTAGTCTGTTGTCGCTGTAAACTCGTTTACGGTCCGCATAAGCAGATTCGTTTTGATTAGGTGGAGTCGATTTGGCGGTCTCTGTTCTCTGAGGGGTTTCATCTTCTGATGATTTCTTAAAAGTTTGATCCGATGCATACGCGAGAGCTTCCTCGAACGAAACCTGTTGTGACACAAAAGTTTCGTCTATGCTCAGTCCGCTATTTCGACTCGTCTGTAGACCACGTTCAAGACCCATAAGACCTCCAAGAGCGTGGAATGCCCCCAAACTCTTTGGGTTGTACATTTTCATTAGTTGTCCAGGGGAGAAGGCGAATTTGTTATCTTCAACTTCAAAATCGGCTTCCGTACCGGGATCAGGCTTTAAAGCGTCTTCATCGCTCAGTATTTCTCCAGCGGTGTGACGTCCCTCTGCTATTTTTGTTTTATCACCCTGAGACGATGGTGAAGGAGTATTGACGTAAGTATCACCACTCACTGATGAGTGACCCTCTTCTGCGGTCGAGTCCATGGAATTCCCTCTCGACCGTGGGCCGCCGGGAACAGACAGGAAGTTCTGATTGTCTCCCCATCTCGCCGTAGGAGATGAGACGTTGTGAGGAGAGGTTGGCCGGCTCTCTTTACTGTCAAAGGAGTTTGCGTTTCGAAGTTCGATAGGTGATTGTTGTGCAGGTGTCTGTGATGTCTGGTTTGTGGGATTACTTCTTGACTCCGGTATATTTTCTGAACTTGCATTATCCATTGGTGGATCGTTACTTCCTCCACTAACAGCAGAAGTATCTATTGTGATTGTAGGAGCTCTCTGTCTTCGAGGTCCTGTAGAAGGGGACTCACGGCCATCAGGGCCTATATCTGCCATGACTGCGCCGCTCTTGGCCTTATAGGAGAGTATTCTAGGGTGAAATTTCCTTTAGCGAAGTGTTTGTTGTAAGGCTCGTGGCCTTGGAGGATGTGGATCAGGAGGGTGCAAATGCAAAACTGCGCCCTGGCTGAGTTACCGGTGAGAGTTCATGGATGACGGACACGACAAAATATTTGAGAGAGCAAGGTCCAGCGGCGAATTAGGCTGTGGGGTTCGAGGTAGCTGGTCGAAATACGTTTCAGCAGGCTCGGTATAGACAAAGGCGTTTGTTCAACCACGGAAGCGCGTCTAGGGCAAAGTTAACAATTAGCTTTCCACGTAAACCTAAAGAATGTGACGAAAATCCAGCCAGAGATGTTCGACAGCTGAGCCACAGCGTGACGCCTTTGTAGGCGGTGCATTTAGTCCGGAAGATAAGAGGCAAGACTTGGTGGAGGTAGATATCAAATATCGCGGCGGAGAACAGCGAGCTCACCTTTTTCGGCCAACAGAGTTCCAGTAAGATACTCGCTTCTAGGAATCTTTTTGTTGAGTTATCAGATCTTGAAAATATGCAAGGGGAAAGTCGGTCGGGATGATTTGAGAAGGTTGAGTGGTTGGTATTGCACAGGAGGAGGCAGTGCTGTGGTAATGAAAGTGTAGTATGTAACTAAGGTAGGTAGTTGTTATGGTTGACTGTACCAGTCCTGAAATGATGACGCCTCTACAGATGCATTGTCAATTAGACAGACAACTGAATAGATATGAGGATCAAGTAGAAGAGTAATTGATTGCTATGAGTATTCAAGGTCGTCGACACGTAGGAAACAAGGCTGTTATTACGACCTCATCCTCTAGGGATATAGAAATGTTCATTCTCAGTAATGACCCTAATGGTCAGACGCGCCAAGTGCTAATGGCAGAGAAGCACTTGCAGTTTGTTTTGCACAGCCCCCTTTGGGCTCCCTTTCAAGCTTCTTGGTTCCTTCCCTAGCAGATATTCACTTTACAATACGGAAGGTACCACCTCCACTCACGATTACTGCAGCCGGGCTTTAGCGTCAGCGCCTCTCACCATTGGTTGCTGGCAGGACATAAATTTTTGAAACAAAAGTGACAAAGCATCATTCCGCCAGCGTGTATGGATTGGACCCTCCATACGCATATGGTACAAACATCAAACCAACGGATTGCTTTTAAGATGTGATGCGGTAAGCTACTATGCCTTCAATTGTCCCTTTAAGCCTGACAGTTTACCGCCGGAATAGACGCTCAAAATACTGTTACAGTATTTGCATATGCTGTTGATGTTGTTATTGTTTGCCAAAGGACTTTTCCGGTGCCTGAGCATCACTCTTCGCTTAGAACCTTAAAATGCAATGTTCCTTTCTGCCTTGCCTCAAATACCATCAACAATAATACAGTTCGAGGAAACATTATAAAATGCGGGAGAACAGCCTGTTCACAGTCTTCGGCCCTGCTCTCCTCTTCCCGTCTTTGCTTGTCTTGAGAAGACTTGAGGCAAAACAGGCTGTTGAAATGCAGATGCTGATCAGCGGCCTTCTCCCGAACCTTATGAAGCACCCAAAAAGCGTGCGTGTAGTAAGAACTGAGGTGTGTACTGTACCTTTAAAGTGTTTGGCCTGACTGTACAGTATAATTCTTAATTGATATCCTTCCGGCCTCTTTTTTGTTTCCGTCTCTGCTCCCTCAACGCTTTCTCTCCTTCTAGTTATACTAACAATACCCAATCTTCAATACACATATCACAGTATTCTGTTTATTGACCACAGAGGAAATCCCCTTTCTACGCTTTGAGCAAACCCTACGACACCGCAAACGCGCCGAGAAGAGACCAAGGCTTCCCTTAAATTGAAGATCGACGTAGCGGCCTCCTTTCCAAAGCCAGTCTCGTTTCCGCTCGTCAGCGGCAACGGCCAAGTGTCTTGGTTGAAGTATTCTCGAAACGTACCTCTGTAACTTTACTGGATTCATCGAATCTCATCACAGAAGTCTTGGTTACCGTAGTTAATAAGGTTATCTTTGTCGCCGACCATGTCGCTTGTTTTACATTTTATCACACAGCGGAAGCTTGTCAAGCAGATACCATCACGCAGCGAAAAGTTTCCAGCAAGGAGACGGTCAAGCGCCATAGCTCTCAATCGAAACAGCGCAACGCTACACCAAACTTTGCAGCAAGCAGCTTGTCCTTGGGCGACGCAACATGATGGAAGCCATGAAGTCTCCCGTTACTCGAGCCACGATAGTAAAGTGAGATCCCATGTTTTGTGGAATCAAAATACGCTTCAGCCAACCGCATGTGCAGAATAATATGCACGATAGGTATTCCAAGGTCAGCCACTAGTAACAAAGTCCGGTGGAAAAATAAAAAGATAATGTTTCCCGTAACAAGGCAAGTGTCGACACGTGTGTAGCTTGGGAGGATATCTCCATATCATCACTTTTAAAGAAATATTCGACCACTAAATGTCCGGATGTGGATCCATTGACTGTCGGGCTTTCAGGCGCCACAAACACGTCGAAGGCGAAAGTACTCCACGGCCAGCGCATTGGATAACCCTTCATTCAGTGTCAAGAGACTTCTTGGGAGAAGACAACATCCGATGCCGAGTAGGTAGAGCATCTTTGTTAATTCTGTAAGGTGAAGTTTGCCCAAGGATGCACAGAGTAACACCCAAGCGCTACTTTTTACTACTCAGCCTCGTTCAACCATTTTCCCACAAATTCCTCAACAGGCGCATATGGTACCTAATCACTCCGCATACTAAGCATCGAGTGGCCATCTGGATATGAGGCAATTTTCGTATAATATCTGACCGGCATGTCAATTCGGAGTGCAGGCGATAATCCGGCGGCAAAAGACCGAGCTCGGATAGTCGTCGGTTGTCTTGATCGTCCCAAAACCTGGATTCATGAATGGAGTATTGCCACGGCAGACGTCAGCACACTGAAAATAGTCCGTACCATAATTACAACCGAAGAGATCAGGTTTAGTAGTTTCTTCTTTCCTGTATTCTCATGTCGTTAGTCATGAAGACGACAGGGCTCAACGCGAATTCAAGTTATTCGATCAACTCTAGCAGTGTACTGTACTGTACAGCTACCTTTGGAAATGCGGACAGCCGAAATGTTTGGACTACCTAATCCGGCATTTAAGTGTCCCAGACGTACATCGCCGCACCATTATTCTATAAGATCTTCGCCCTTAACACCAAGAGTACCAATAAGTCTTATCATGATGGATATTTCCTCCTCTATGCAGTCTCTTCAAATATTCTCTTAATACTTAGTTTCAAGGCTGATTTCACTCATTATCCCTTTCTTACGACCTAGTGGCGAAACCAACTTTGATACAATTCAGATCTCCTCTATTTGTATGCTCCCGATACTTACGGTGCGATCCATGTCTGGGGCGCAGCAAAGTAGCATGTAAGGGATTTCAATATCGTGAGGTAGTAGTATGGATCGCTCCCTTTTGGTCTGAAAGAGTTTTGGATTCTATATCTTGGCGAGTTGATGATCGAGCTTAATTCTACCACCTTCGTTGTCAGCTTCTAAGTCGCTTGACAGGTAAAGATACTTCAAGAATTTCTAATCTTCCAAGCATGGCTGTGCAAACTCCATTGTTTCCCTTCCCTGTACACTACACGCATTCCTCCTGGCTAGAAGTTACTTCGTCCGTGAAACCATTTCTTGCCCCTAAAGGATCTCCATTCTACGCTGACTGCGCCGAGTCACATTATTCTCGTTGACTAAACATCTCAGATCTTTTCCTTCATTCTTCTCTGTATGTTGCGTTCTTACGTTGATGATCATATTGTACCAGGCAACAGTTGCCATCTGACGGATAAGTGTTGCGTATGTCTCCTTACGCGGATATCAAATGTCACATTCCGCGGCTGAGTTCCCAGTAACACCTCCAGCCACCTTCCCCGCCGCGTCAAACAGGCGGCAAGAGAAATTGTCAAAGGACAAGGTACAATAGATTGCAACCTCAACCCTCAACAAGCGGCATACAGGGTAAAAGTTGGACCAAAGATGCAAATTCCCATCCCGTTCACAGCACTCAAATCCACAGCGAAGCAATAGACCCATGATAAGATCCATTCTAACCAGCACCACCCAAACCTCACCCACAATCTAACCCCTAACTCCTAACTCCTTCAACTCAACCTCCCCAGCTCACCAATCGTCCCATAACCGTCGTTAACCAAATCGCCCCCCTCTTTACTGTCAGCGGTGGAGGAAAACATGAGACCTGCGGAATTAGAACGGAAGCGGATGGAAGAGGACATGTGTAGGTTCCTCGATGTGTCTGATTATCGGGCGAGTTGGATGAGATTCTATATTTGATCGCGGGATGTACTAGTGAGAGGGGAGGACGCTGTGGGATGCCGCGCCGGAGGCGATGCAGGTTGGGTTAATTTACAACTTGTGGTGAGTTCAGTCGAGCGGTTGGATGCGCTGTTAGGCGAGTCGGTGAAATTCTCAGGGGTGTGATATGTGATTTGTGATACTGTTGTAGAGACTATCTGAGTAAGATGGGTTTGTGACCGAGACCTTGTAGACTAAAGACGGTTCATGAGTTTGTTGGTAATGTATCACGTCTTCGGTTGGTTTGATATATGTATAATAGAACAGGTAGGTTGACTACGATTCTGAAATCGTCGAATATATGCACGTATGGATGTGCATATATCTGAAGTTGTCCATACGACAGTGGCATGATAAAGGGGTCAAGAAGATCAGACTCATTCAACACATCACTCACCGAAAAATCACAAAATCAAACACACTCTTAGACACAGAGCTTATACCGTAGCATACTCCACATCATCCAATTACCTCATCTACCCTCTAGTCTACCCTATCCACCTACGCCCTATCTGCCCTCGACCACACCCACACCCAGAGCGGAGAAAAACTGATCTGCAGCTACAGGAACAGTAACGCTAAGACTGCAAATGCCCCCTTATATAAATATCGATAATATGTGAAAATCAGGTACGCCGAACGCATGTCAGAATGCAGAGAGGGAGAAAACCGATATCTTACTATCTTACATGAATGGTATTATTTCTATTCATTTTTTTGGAGTGGTGGGGAATGTTAGAAGAGGACTTTTCGCGCGACCTGTGGATGAGGGGGTTAGTAGGTTATTGGTGATTTTTCTTTTGGGAGGAGGGGATTTTTGAAGAGGACTTACCGCCCATGAACCCGCTACGCCGGCGACCATACCACCGGATATCAGCATCGGTTTCACGCCGCGGGTACTCTTGAATATCATGCCGCTGATGCCGCCTGCGGCGACGCTGTTGAAGGCATCGTGTTTCCCTCTTTGGTGACCGATGAATGAATTAATCCCTAAACCCTAGTCAGCCTCATCCCAATACCCCAAAATCCCTATCATATTCTCCTAATTGTCTTGTTTGTCTACTCACCATTATAAACCAAAGCCAAAACGCCGGCATTATTCCCCAAAAATGGGCCGCGTCTCGTGACGCTATTCAGCACAGCGTTGAGCCTCAGCTTCGGCGGCGCGCCCGCGGGCGCCCGGTTCAGGCCCTCGGCCAGCCCCCAGGCGCCGCCGAGCGTGAGCGCGCTCAGGTACGTCACGCCGGTGCCGTAGCAGAGATCGTCGGACCAGCCGCGCGAGGGCAGCGCGGACCGCGAGCCCGGGAGGTTTGAGAGCGCGGAGTCTTCGAGCGAGAGGTAGTCGAGGGTGTCTTGGTTGAGGCCGGCGAGGGGGTGCAGCACGGCGGGGTCGAAGGCGCCGGGTGCGTTGAGGAAGGAGGAGACGTCTGTTGCAGATGTGGGGTCGAAGGTTGGTTCTGGGGCGAAGTCGGTGCGGGAGGACTGGGGGGACTGCGATTGAGGGGATTGGGGAGATTGGGAGGTCGGGGGGGATGTGGACTTGCGTCCGGTTAGAGTGTCCTGGGATGAGTGTTAGCGGAAGGTTCGGGGGTTACGAGGAGGAGGATAGATACCCAGATGGACATGATGGGAGATGGGAACGGAGTAGGAGAGTGTGGTTGTCGCTGCTGTGGTTTGCGGTAATAATGTTATCGGTTTTTGCTTTGGGAGGTGGAAACGGGAGGATAAGGTGTTCGAGAAGGGAAGTTAGGCGCGAGAAGATCCGGACGCGTTTGATAGAGACGGAAGAAGAATGTAGCCGCGAATTATGGTGTTGAGGGGATTAGCTGGACGTCGGCGATTGGGTTGATGGTTCAACCGAATCGAGAAATTTCGTCGAAGGCCTTCATCATCGGGAGCCTCCGCCGAAGATCCTCCGATGGGATTAGCTCAACTTTCCTAAGACTATAATAGGTATCGCGTTAGGTCCTTAAATTCGACTTCATTACATTTATATCAAGATGATTTCTGATTTTATGTTTTGCCATTATCGGTTGTAAATCGAACTTTTGATATGGGGCTCTGCCAATTATACCAACAGCATAAAATGTGGTCTTATGCGGAGCTTATATGATAACTAGAATAGTACGAATGGCATCTACTACTACTAGGATATCGCAGGACGACATTGTTCCGCGAGACGAAGACAGCGATCACATACAGCGTGATGGACGGTAAGAGTTCTAGAGGATGTACTGTACAGAACCATACGCGGTGTATAGCTCCATTTTTGGGAGAGTACACCAGTTCTGAACCTACCTTATAGGTATCCATACCCTTGCCAGTAACACAAGTGTATAGGGTACGGTACGAGTACCTCGCCTTGTTGATCCTATATATCAAGACTATACAAATACCCGATAAATTGCATCCGCGAAAATAACTAGACCTGAATGGCAACTCAATGCTCCTATAACTACGTGATGTGGGTGTTTTGTAGATCGGTTTTTGTATCAGTTATTCGCCCCATGTGGTTGGTCAGGATGGCTTTCAAGGCAACAGCTTCTTACATCCTCAGCCCTAGCTCAGATCTCTATCCTACTTCTCGAATTTTTGAGAGAAACTCTCATCCTCGTTTAAGTCCGCTGTGCTCTCGTTATTGTGTTGATTTGTGTCAACATGGCTTTACCTATTATATCACGTCAGAGCGTGTAGGTGTTCCAGGTTCTCTTCACTTCAAAACGAGTTCGCTGATTCTTGTGGCTCTTTCCAGCAAGGATCTCTGGCATCTTGCAAAAGCAGAGCTACATGATGAGGATAAGCGCAGCATAGATTTTGATCGCCACGATAAGCTTAAAGTCCTCGCAGAGCTACACGCAGAAGTAGAGAAAGCCAAGCAGAAATCTATTGATACGAGGTGGAAGTACACCCGCAAAAGCGGAGAAACCGTCATCATCAGAGACGTCTTTGCCAAAATAATTAGGTGGATCGATATCTTCAAGCAGATCGGGGATGTTGCAATTCAGTATGATCCGGGCCATGCCGCACTACCCTGGGCCGGGATTCGATTCGTGCTTCAGGTTCGATGCACAATAGAATGAAAAAGAGAAAGCAACTGATACGATGGCAGATTGCGGTCAACGATTTTAAAAAATTTGAGGCGGTGATAGAGGGGCTTGCACTCGTAGCTGAGTTGGTATGCCAATACGTTCCTATCGAGGAATTTTATCTACAAATAGACTCTCAAGCAACTGGAGAGCTGGAAAGAGCAATTGTCAAATTATACGCAGCTATCTTAACCTATCTCTCTGAAACAAAACACTACCTCGAAGAGGGAACCGCAAGTTAGTACTTCTCTCCCTAGTTTAGTATATTAAATGATAACGCGAAACAGAACGGTTTCTGAAGAGCGGAATAATTAATCAGGACTCACTTGAGCCACATTTGAATGCTATTGAAGAAGAAAATCAAAAAGCTCGCCGCTGTATGGACGTTGTCGCGCGACATGGTTGGTAAGAATACTCTTCAGCACCTCTGAGATACTAACGAGTTCTTCTCAGACCAGATCCTGAACCATGCAGAGCTAAAACATATGATTTCGCTACTCAATGAACCATTGCGAAGGGTGGACAGTACTCTGAGCGACATACGAGACAATTTTGAGAGTATGTAGAGTTACTTGACTGGGAAATCTATTACTCATTGTCTCTAGCATCGAAACGTATAGACATCCTACGATGGCTATCCACTGAACCGTACGAACAACATCATGTGCAGACCAAGGAAGGTTTGCTCTCGGGAACTGGACAGTGGCTTCTATCCGATCCAGTATTCGAGAAATGGAAGAATGAGAGCGCGTCCTCCATCCTCTGGCTACGTGGGGTGTTAGGGACCGGGAAGAGTAAACTTGTGTAAGTACTCTATAATCAATATATGTAGTACAATGCGTTGATATTCCTAGCTCCATCGTGATTGAAGACGCAAAGAGAAGTTTCGAGGCCGGCTATAGCCCCCAACCCGTCTTCTTTTACTGCTCACGGAATCCGGGAGAGCCTACTCGGTCAGATCCCAAAGAGATTCTTGCCAGTCTTGCTAGACAACTCTCCTGTTTTGAACCTGGAAAGGCCCTTTTAAAACCTACAGTTGAACTCTATGAGAAGAAAGCAGCGAATGCATTTGCGTCTGGATCAGTCGAACTTAGCGAAAGCTGTACACTTATCATGAAGCTCATTGAGCAGTACCCACAAACAACAATAGTGATAGATGCTTTGGATGAATGCGACCCCCGTAAACGGCGTCATTTACTCAAAGCTTTTGAACAGATTCTTCGAGATTCGTCTGGCTTAGTCAAGATATTTATGTCTAGTCGGAACGATCACGACATCGTATCACGTTTAGAGCGCTACCCAAATCTTGAAATTGAGTCTAATAGAAACAGCGATGACATTGCTCGGTTTGTTAAGAACGAAATAGAAACGCTTATCGATGATGGTGAACTGTTGCACGGCAGTACTTGTCCAGCGGAGATGCAGGAGCTTATTGAAGAAAGAGTGGTTAGAGGAGCTTCCGGGATGCAAGTTTTTTCTTTATTTTACACGTTGACGATATGTTAATCCCCCTTTCTTTTAGGTTCAGGTGGGCAAGCATGCAATTGCAATATCTCTGTTCCTTCACAATCGATGCCGACATTCGAAAGAGACTTGGTCGACTTCCACCGGATCTGGACGATCTATATGCTGAAATCTATGATATCCTCAGCAAGAAAACGGGCGAGATTGAAGCCGCCGTCTTCAGAAATGTACTCAGTTGGCTGCTATGTGCCGAAAGGACGCTTAGCAGCGCAGAATTAGTAGCTGCAGTCTCGATAATTACGAATAACGGCGATAGTCCAGTTACTATTTCAAAAAAGAGTATCCTCAAGATCTGCAGCAACTTCGTGGTCTTAGACGCCCAATTAGACAGATTCCGCTTCGCTCATCTATCGGTTCAAGAGTTTTTAGAGAAGCGGGATGGATTTTCGGTGACAGCGACCAATGCACTAGCAGCGGAAGCATGTCTCTGGAACTTGATATCCGCAAGTCCGAAACCTGGACCTAAGTTTCTATCCAAATTCGGTCGGAATCGAACCATAGAGCCTTCTAAGTCTAAGGTATTCCGCGAATATTCGGACTTATACTGGGCCAAGCACTGTCAACTAGCAGCTTGCGAGCGAAGTTTGGGTACACTTGAGAGTGTCTTTCGGTACTTTCTATCCGATGAAGACGGTCCGGATTGTCCTCTTGCTCTTTGGAATGCCCGGATTTCGAGATATCCCTTGGTTGAATACTTCCCGATAGATACCGAAATGAGGAGTCGGCTGCAGGACGTTAAAACAACCCTGCATTCCGCTTCCATTGTAGCTTGGTTGGTTGCGTGTGCTTTTAACTTTCCAGAGATAATAGAATATTCAGGAGAGATGCATGTTCCACCGTTATACTGTACCAATAAAAAGGGTAGAACCCTCTTACACGTCGCAGTGGGATGTGAAAGTCTCGAATCGCTCAAACTTCTTCTAGACCAAGACAGAGATGACGTAAAAATCACGGAAGAGGTGCTAGAGGTCGCTGCTAGCTACTACTACAATAAAGAAGTTATGGCATTACTGCTTGACAAGAGCGGTGACGAAGTCAAAAATACTGGGAAAGCGCTAAAGCGAGCTGTCCAAAGCTCTAATAAAGAGCTCATAGCATTACTGCTCAACCAGTATGGTGCTGAGGTCACGGAAGAGGTGCTAGAGTCTCCTATCAGGTTCTCCAAGAAGGAGATGCTAGCATTCCTACTCAGCCAGGATGATGATAAGGTCAAGATTACGGAAAAGGTGCTCGAGGAAGCTGCTGAGAACAAGGATAAAGAGGTTATAGCATTACTGCTCAATCGGGGTGGTGATAAGGTCAAGATTACGGAAGATGTACTTCAGAGAGCTGCTGAGAATACTAATGAAGAGGTTATAGCATTACTACTCAACCGGGGTGGTGATAAGGTCAAAATCACGGAAGAGGTGCTTCAGAAAGCTGCTGGTAATACTAATAAAGAGGTTCTAGTATTACTACTCGACCAGTGCGGTAACGAGGTCAAAATCACGGAGAAGGTGCTAAAGAGCGCTGCTTGGAACTCTAATGTAGAGGTTATGGAATTACTGCTCGATAAGTGTGGTAACCAGATTAAGATTACGGAGAAGGTACTGAGCAGAGCTGCTTGGAATGAAGGTGTGATGGCGTTACTGCTCGATAAGCGTGGTGACCAGGTTAAGATTACGGAGGAAGTACTGAGCAGAGCTGCTTTGAATAAAGATGTGATGGCGTTACTGCTCGACAAGCGTGGTGACGAGGTTAAGATCACAGAAGAGGTATTAATCCAGGCTGTTAGAAGTTATAGGAAAGACGTAATAGTGTTGCTACTCGATAAGCGTGGTGACGAGGTCAAGATTACAAAAGAGGTAATAATCGAGGCTATTAGAATCCATAGCAACGACGTAATAGTGTTGCTACTCGATAAGCGTGGTAACGAGGTTAAGATCTCAGAAGAGATAGTTCTAAAGGCTGCTAGGAGTTATAGCGCTGACCTGATGGCGTTACTTCTTAATAAGCGTGGTGATGAGGTAAAAATAACGGAAAACGTAGTTCAAGCGGCTACTCATAATAAGGAGATTATGATGTTACTGCTCGACAAGCGCGGTGATGAGGTCAAGCTTGTGTTCACGGAAGAGGTGTTAAAGGCAGCTGCCAGCAGGGAAGAGGACAGCGAAGAGGTGATTCGACTGCTTCATCAAACAGTGCAGTTTATAGTTACGGACGAAATCATGGAAGCAGCTGCCACTAGTGGTCGAGAATGGACCGTACGCCTTCTTGAGAGATTGAGTGGCACCAGCCGTGAACTAGATGTGGAGAAATGGATCAACGTCGCGCGACTCTGGCGCGGCATCAGATCCGCAGATGCGGCGGTTGTTCATCGTCTCGTTGAAGAAGGCACACCTCTGGATCAACGGGATATTAACGGAAGAACCCCTTTGCTCTACGTATCATATGCATATACGCCCGACTACTATTTCTCGTATACACAAGGGGAAAGGGAAGAAGAGGTTGTCAAAGTTCTCCTTGCAACCAACGCTATCGACATTAATGCTCGAGATCATGATGGGAACACTTCACTCCACCGCGCTGCACTTTGCGGGTGTCCTGGAGTAGTAGAATTACTTCTGGCGATGGCTGGTGTCGACGTTAATGCTCGAAATAACGAAGGCTCCACCCCACTTCATGTTGCCACAGAGAGCGTTGGTCTACAGTTCGACCCTACTAAAACAGTAAAATTGCTCCTTACCACAAACGCCAATGTTAATGCAAGAAATGAGAGAGGAAGCACGCCGATAATGTACGCTGCATGGTGGGGTCAAGCCGAAATAGTACGATTACTTCTAGACCATGGTGCTCGAGATGATTACATAAATAAGTACGGATATTCGGCACTATCCCTCGCTCAGAAGAAGGGTGAGTCTAAGGTGGTCGAAATCCTGACCCAGTATGCTGCAAAGGAGTCTGCTAGTGGCTCTTAAGAGACGTTTAAGCTCTTATGCTGATCTTGTGATGAAGAAGTGGTTGGGTCAAGGAGCATCTATCTGCACCTATGAGTGTGAGAAATACCAGAGAGCATTTTCAGGGGGAGAAGAGAAATAGGATTTACGCGAGAACAAGCTCTCAGGTTTACCTTGAATGTGGATTTGTTATCTTTTATACAAGAATCAAGTGCATAATTGTAGGAACTAAAGAGTGGAACATGGGAATGGTAAAGGTCGACAATCAGTGCGTATGTAGAAGCTTACTTTCACATAGACTAGCATGAAGAGTTTCTTGTTGTCCGTACGTCCCAACACTTGATATCGTAGTGAAAACTTGATTTCACTGGTAGAGGAACGTTTACGGCCGTTGAATCTAGTCCCAGATCCATTGCATCCCGAAGGATGACTTCAGTCAACCCCAAGGACGTGAAATTATGAAGACTGTTTTAGGTGACAGAACACTCCTTTGATAGGGGAACGATATTTCTGAACCCTATGAAGCTGATATTCAATTTCCCATTCGTTTAGAGTTTAATGAGGTCGGTAATGTTCTGTAGTGCCCCTTTTTATTTATCGGTGTTGTTGCGTTTATCATCTAGAACTAAGGGTTGAAATAAGCTTTATATTGCTGAAGGCGCGATTTGCCATGTTAGGATGGCCGTACCTTTCAAAATTCTGTCTTGCATTTAACGGCATGGCTAGTACATCCTGTAGTTCATTATGTTTATAGTGCTAATCGAAAACGCGTAGATAACCTACCATATAACATTCCCATAACAGCATTCAAACCTAGAAAACTCCCTATTGCCCTTGTGTCATCCTATACTACTCACCTTTTAAGCTCTCCCCGCGATGTTTGGGCGGTACCCATACATCAAAAACAACATGCACAACTCCCGGCGCAAAAGTTTTCACCCTCGCCACGTCCTCCACTCTGACCTCCTCTCCCTTCCCTCCCAGCGTCTTCACCTTTGAACCTATTGCTCTAGCACACTCCGTAGCCGCAGCCGCAATTGATGTTGGATTGTCCGCTACATTCTCATGCACGTGCGCCCAACCACCAAGGTCGGAATCCAGGACATGAACAGCGGTCGTCCAGCTATCCCGCGACGTGGGTAAGATGCCCAAGTTGACGTGGCGGATAGGGGGAATATACGGTCTTAACTGGCGTATCCGAGGCAGGGAGAGCTCTGACTCATTCGATTCATTAAAAACAACGAACTTAGTCTCCTCATCCGCCATAGCTTTAACATCCTCCCCCCTGCCCGTCTCCCCCGTACCCAAAACCACATAACCCCACCCATTCCTCTCCGCACCTCTCCTCAACCCCTCCACACTCCACGGATTCAGGTCCCAACACAGGATCTTCGAGACCCCTGCTTTGGCGTACGAGAAAGCGAAATAGCCGATGCCGGCGTAGAGGTCCACAGCACTGCTAGGACCTAACCGGACCGTAGAGAGGACACTCGGGAGGGAGAGGAGCCGGGTTTTCTCGCGGATATTGCCGCGCGAGAACATGGTGTAGAGGGGTGCCCAGATCTGGTGGATTCCGTTTTGGGTTGCTTGGACCCAGAAAGCGGTGGTGAAATCGGATTGAGTGGGAGGAGTAGTAAGGGTAGATGGGTGGGGTCCGAAGTCGCCGTGTAGGGGGATAATGTTGGTAGGGGCCCGGATGATGTTGGGTTCATCTTGGGAGGAAGGGGAGGTGGTTAGGGGGATCGGTGCGTTAATGGCGAGATGGGTTACGTGGAGCGCATTGGTAATATAGGCAAAGAAATCAGCCTTGCGTTCTTCCAAGAGTGTTTGAAAGAGGGAGGTCCATTCGGAGCTCGAGAATGCGCTAGGTGGGAGAAGCACCATTGGGGTGTAGATGGAATAGGTCTTGGGAATTAAAGAGGGGGATATGCTTTTCTTGTGCTCGGCGAGCCATAAGGCTACGGCGCTATGAATTGCGTTTTCTTTTGGTCCGCGTGGTGATATTGTTAATATACTGTTACTGTCCGATCCATTCGGTTGAGTGATGATTTTGATAGAGACGTCCAAGTCCTCCAGTCCAAGCTCTTTCATCCACTGTTTAGGAATTTCACAATATAAACTACCAGCTAATTGTTCCCCAGTGTTCGATAATGGAAAAGTTGTTGGAATGAGAAATGCGCCCTCCACATCCAACGAAGGTTGAATGCCTACAAATTTAAGAAACTTTTGCTGACGCTCGAGTGCTGTTTTGACAGTTTTCACGTCTTTTCTCTTCACCTGAAAGTATACAGTGCTGGACATGTCTTGAGCCGAAAATACGAGTATGAAGGTAGAACTATGGCGGCAAAGACAATCTCAGCGACTGATATACTGCAACGAGCTGTTGGCTAGATGAACAGTTGTACTGTACGTCTCATGATGAAGCTCTCCTAAATTTGACATTCAGAAATATACAATGAAAGAGGTCTGCGACCAGGATATGGGCAGAGAACTTGAAGTGATAATAGCTGTGGTGAGGTGTATTATATCTTAAAATTATCTTGTAGGAAGACTGTAATGGGAGAATTAGGGAGGAGCGGAGGGAGCGGAGCGGGTGACCCCTAAATATACTACTTTTGACTAGCTGCTTCTGAGCATCCAATATTTCTTCGTTGAATTGCTGAGTTGCAATTCTACTCATTTCCAAATTAATTTCACATTCTGCGGTCTCTATACTTTAGAACAACTTATTAGGCAAGGGCAGACTTTGCCGCTCTCTGCCCTATCAAGAACTAGAACTAAAGGTCGAACTAAGCGAAACTAAATCTGCACACTCGTCGGTTCGCAGTAAAGACAAAAGTTTCACCCCATAGTATTGTAATCCTCATCAACGAGTATATGATCCCCCTTGTCATCAGAATGCTTCAGATAAAAAGGGCCCATTTACGAAATGGAAGAGGTAACTGCATCGGCCATTTCCAGTCTCCATTTGAACGTAAGATAATCATCCACTTGAAGACTTTTGAATTGATTCGTGGCGATAAGGTCTAATTGCCGCTGAAACATAGATATGTATGCGTCTCTAGAAGATTTGAACGGACCCAGGAGTTCCTCAGCCGAAGAGAAGAGCTGAGACTGAGTAAAGGGCCCAACTTTGCTTCTCGTTTCAGTCGGAGTAAGACAGTCAGTCAAGTCTAGTAGGAGTTTCTCAATTTCGAAATACATTTTTACTAGTTGATTTCAAATCTTCATTCACTGATTGTCCGTAGTCATGTTCCAATACAAAGGAGTTCCAACGATCTTCTGCATGAGTATAAACGAGACTCCGACTGGGTTGTCTTCGCTTGAAGCGTAATGAAATATCTTTGGAGAACAAACCTTAGGATTTTCGAGAAATTTTAAAGTGGATGCTTCACTAAGAATGGCCCAATTCCCGCACCGGTGCCGGAGGCATCCGAGGATGGTCTTGTTGAATCCTCGCTATCCACGTCTCGTCATCTTCGAAGAGAACGTCTAAATGAAGATTCTGTCCGCCCATTTGAGTTGATATCAATTTCACGCGGGATTCCGCATCCAAAGAGGTCGCAAGGGCGGAAATCTTGCACGGTATCGGTTTTTCATCCCGACACTTGCTCGCTATCTCACACAAGGCCTTTTCATACCGGCACTTGCTTGCTATCTCACACAAAGCTTCTGCCTTAATTCTGGACAACAACGCTGATAGACGTTCTTCTGAAGCGCTGTGGTAGGCGGCCCGGTATTCACTCCAAGCTTTGTCACGTCCTGCTTTAGTTGAGGTTCCAGGCGATTTGGTATCACTTTGGCCAGAATCACATGTACCATTTTGGGGCATTTATGAAATTCAGCGAGCGCATGTTTGAAACAGAAATGGTGGGCGCAAATCATGCAACTCCCGAATTATGTTCTGCTGCTACATCGCACCCAGGTACATCGCATATTCGAAGGATTCCTTGATTACAGTCCCCCATATCTCAAACCCAGATTGAGGTATGGATAGATGTTATCAGAGTCTTCTAAATTTTAAATAAGCTCTTCCTAACTCTAGATCGCGGTCGTACTATTAAGAGGGGGAAGGCAAGTAAATTTTCGGTTTCCATAGAATAAAGCTCCATCCGGTCGAAAGGGCCGGAAGAGAGTCATTGTTGTTAGATTTTGAGTTACACTACATATTCTAAAACTGGACTAGGAAACTCTGCTGGCTGGAAGCAGGAAGGTATCGAAAACCTTGGCATAATTCGTGTATTTTAGACTAGATTGAACCCCCATATGCTATGATATGTAGAGGAAATAAGGTATTGTCTCTTTCAATTCCGAGATCTGACAATAGTCTCGGCGCTAAAGCTGCTTTGATCCTGTAAAAGCCCCTGCGTTGAGCATAATCTCAGCTTCTCATCAAATACTAGGTACGGTGAAGGAGATGTTCACCCAACGGATGGAGATTCCGTAACCTGTAAATGACTGAACATTTCCAAAGCATATCTACGACTCGGAGCTAATTTGAGCGATGCAGCCCTCTTAAGCAAAAGCTTTCGTATAAGTTTCGTGACCATCATGGCGATAACGACCATGTTGTATAGCCAGTCAATGACTGTCGTAATTCATAGTGATTTAGATCATCTTATATGTTCACACTTAGTGTAAACTTATAGACGGAAAATGAATGCTGTATAGAGAGATCACAAAGCTGGAACTGGTCCGCTAGCGGACCAAGGGTAGCTGGGAAATATATGATTATATAATCCACATGCTGCAAGGCAAAATCATCTTCCCCGTCGTGGATGGATTCCTTGGTATCGCTATGCTTCTAGAATAATTCGCAGCGGACTGTTAATTCTCTAGTCTCAACCAATTGTCGTTACCCGTGCGGCGTGTGGTCAGGTCTCACGCTCTATTAGACATCATTCGTAGGTTTTGACGTACCTATATTGAGTGTCAAACGAATCTCTGGGAAGCGAGTGTACCGTAATGGGAAGGGTGCTAATGATGGATGGAGTCAAGACACATCACAACAAGTGGTGTGAACGAACAAACGGAATCAAACTACAAACTATCATGCCTCTTTTTGGCCCTATCAGATTTGAAAGAGGAATCTCGCAAATCATTATATCATCTGAACCTCATTGATAGTCGCCAGTTTGTTTCCGTGCATAATTCGATCTCTTCCTCGTGACTAACTTGACACCAAGCATGGATAACCACCGACATCTTATACGGGATATTTCTGGGTGATTATAGAATATTTAACATTATGGAGTCGGAGCTAGTCATTCTTCCTGCGATAATATGTCAACGTGCTAGATTCGCAACTAGAATGCATCTCCGGGCATGCCTCAGAGTTAGGTTCGACCGCGACGAGGTCGAGCATCTCCAACGGTGCATCGAGGGTATTGTAGCACTTTGTGGAAAGGATATTACAGGTATGCTAAGGGTTTCTGATATACCTGATGAAGAGACTTAAGCTACCGGTTTATGATTACCATACATTAAATATTGGTACATCACCCTTTTATTGAAAGGTTAACGGAGTTCGCAATGGAATTCAAATAGGCTCAATGAATAGCCATAGCATCCAGATTGCTATCCGAGTCTTGTTTCAGTCATCCCACCCCTTTAGGTAAATCCGCATAGTGAATGTGACTCCCAATCTCCATACTTCTAAGGTAGATCAATTATATTGCTTGAAGGGTGTGCGGTGACGTTAGTTATAGAGATTAATAGTACAGATAGTTAACTTATGAATTTGGTAACAAGTTGGAGTGCTGACGGGAAAGAATGTATTGTATGTTAGGTTGTAGTAACATTTCGGAGCGGAAGAACCTATTCGGGTGATTCTTCTGCCAAGGAAGCCGTCAATACAACTCGAAGTCCAAGCGCCAAAGCTCTAGTTCTATCCCACCGTGCTGGAACCACATCATACGAAGTTCACGATACCCCCTTACGCAACCTGGCCTCGAAAAAATACTTTAAATCTCCTTAAGTCTGTAAAACTGTACCTACTTCCTTGTCGCACTGTGCGCTCTGTTCGCTGCTCCTAAACGCCTACGTTCTGCACGTCATTGTCGCCTGCCGAATCCGGAACAACAACACAATCTAGCCCTCCAGATCTTCTGTGCCCTACCTCACCCACCGGAGCCTACGAGCTTCGAGTATCGATAATTATCTCACCAAGACGGAGTTCACAATTATGGATACGAATATGGAGGATGTGGGCAAGTTGCCAGACCAACATCAGATGTCTTCAATATCCGAGCCCGCGACCATCCCCACCTTAGACGGTTGGATTGAGAGTCTTATGAGCTGCAAACAGTTGTCAGAAAGCGACGTACAGAGGCTTTGTGAAAAGGTACGAAACGTCATCTCGGGAGTACTCGATGACACGCCCCACGGTAGAAAATTTAAGACTTGATCAAGGCTAATATTTCTCTCAATAGGCACGTGAGGTACTGACGAATGAGTCCAATGTGCAGCCAGTGGTATGTCAGAAAATATGGTATCCTTTGTGGGCGACCTCTATCTGATGTTGGTTCTAGAAATGTCCTGTAACGGTGTGCGGTGACATCCACGGCCAGTTTCACGATCTAATGGAGCTCTTCAAAATCGGCGGGCCCAACCCTGACACCAACTATCTCTTCATGGGTTTGCACCATTGATCTCTCAAAGTACCACATCACGCTAACTGTAGCAGGCGACTACGTCGACCGTGGCTACTTCTCTGTCGAAACTGTTACCCTCCTTGTCGCTCTAAAAATACGATACCCTCAACGCATTACTATCCTCCGTGGGAACCACGAATCCCGTCAGATCACACAAGTGTACGGTTTCTACGATGAATGCTTGCGTAAATACGGAAACGCAAACGTCTGGAAATATTTCACCGATCTTTTCGACTACCTCCCTCTCACTGCGCTCATTGACAACCAGATCTTTTGTCTTCATGGCGGCTTGTCGCCCAGCATTGACACCCTCGATAATATCCGTGCGCTAGATAGAGTTCAAGAAGTCCCGCATGAAGGCCCCATGTGTGACTTGCTGTGGAGTGATCCTGATGATAGGTGTGGTTGGGGAATTTCGCCAAGAGGTGCTGGGTATACCTTCGGGCAGGATATTTCGGAGGCATTTAATCACAATAACGGCTTGACCCTTGTAGCAAGAGCGCATCAATTGGTGATGGAGGGTTATAATTGGAGTCAGGATAGAAATGTGGTCACAATCTTCTCTGGTATGGTGCTAAGGCTGAACCGTGATTAAAAATCAACGCTAAGAATTCTACAGCACCGAACTATTGTTATAGATGCGGCAATCAAGCTGCAATAATGGAGATTGATGAGCATCTTAAGTACACCTTGTAAGTCAAGTACTGGCAGGCTCTCAAACCGAGAACTGACGCAGATTGTAGCTTGCAGTTCGACCCCTGCCCGCGAGCAGGCGAGCCAATGGTATCTCGCCGCACGCCCGACTACTTCTTGTAAGCTCTACCTTAGCAGTTTCCATGAGAGTTTCAGCATACCAGCGTTTGTGGGCCTGCATGACTGGTGATAGACTGTAGATAGTCTCTGGTCTATCAGTATCAGCCAAAACAAGATAATGCGATCACGTGTACTATGAGATGATGGACAATTTTAGTGAACTTGATATATAGCTGAAGGTGACCATGAATCTTTTCTCCTCAAGCCAAGGGGTCATCGCTCTCGATCTAGACACAGAACGCTTGTTGGTTTGACAGCTCATGGCTCCATTGCCAAGTCTCACTACTTGTGCGCTTTCGCCTCCTACCACCTACCTTATCACTGCGAGCTCTATCGATCCCCTCCACTCCTTCAAACGCGCATTTTCCTCACTGTTCCGATTCCACACTGAACCCAACTCTTATAAGCTCAAGACGTTCCGGTCTCCCATTGGCGAATTACATGATAGCTAGTCGTATAAGCATAGTTTATTCGTACTACAATACTATAACTACCAGTATATCATAAGCAACAACGAAGACCTTCGAGCTGACCAGAGTTGTAGTCGGCCTCCCGTCCTATAAGGGACTTCCCGGTCCGAACCGGATCCGGCCCGTTACTGTATTGGTGACTTATCGGAACACCAACTTGGTTAGCGTGGAAATTGCAAAGGTCATCGCGACCTGCCTCAGGTTGATAGACTTTTTACCTGTGCACGCGCGTTTATCCAATCCATCCGATACCTTATTATGGTGAGCACGGTCAGGTAGATCGCGGTGAGGAATTTTCGAGTACACTTCTAGTTTTCTCAATACCAAATTCTCCATTGAAAGTACTCTTTCTCTCTCACTATTATCCACCATGTCGCTTTTGAATCTCCCGGTCGAATTGATCACACTCACAGTGGATTATCATCTGGAAAAGTCGGATTTGCTCAACTTGCGCCTCTGTTGCAGAACTCTCGACGAGAAAACCAAGGACTTCTTTATCCAATTATTCTTCTCTTGACGTTCCCATATAATCACCATTCACAGCCTTCAAACGCTCGTGCAGATCTCCAAGTCCTACCTAGCCACATATGTCCGCAGCTTAATCATCAACACAATGTCTATTGATCTTTATGTTTTAAAAGATGAGAGGCAAAGTTCGCTAGAAGTTATTATTTCACACAAAACAAAATTGTGTGAATTTATGTTTGAGCAATAACGTTTGAGAACCTCAGGTACAGCGCAGTCAATGCTAACCACAGCGTTTCAAAGTTTGGTAAACTGTCACTATGTGACTGTACGAGATACTGACAAACGACGGCACAAATCGAGTATCGCGGCAGATGAAGTCAACAAGGGTAGTAGGCATAACATTGCGCCATATGGAATGGGCATGATCCAGAGGACGACTGGCTATATTCCATCGGCAGGTGCTGTGCTACCTTCTTTCTCAGGGGATATATTTGCTCAGGTCCTGTATGTCGCAAAGGAATCGAACCTGATACTCCATTCGCTCACTTTGGATACTCTGTGTGTGTGGATTTGTGCCGTAATGAATTCGATCTTGTGACTCTTCCTATGTACGATCTGCATCAATTCAAGACTACACTGAATGCACTCCAGTTTCTACATCCGTCATTTGGAGCAGTAAACCTAGGGACCCCTGCCCAGACAGATTTCTTGACGATATGTTTATCTAATTTATTTTTGGCGAATCTCCCCTTCTTGGCTCGTTGAGCCTTGATATTCTCCACCGTGAAAACGTGGACATATTGTTCGAACATCTTGCCTTCCAGAGGATGCATAAGGTATTTCTCCCTTAGTGGCAGACTCTGTCTATAACAGATGTCAAGCTTGCTAAGGGACGGTCTTTCTTTGACCTTAGTCAAACGTTCCGTACATTGAAGAGCTTAACATTAGAAAATATCGATATCGTCTACACAAAATATTGGCAAGAAGATCTCGGTAGGCTAAGGGATAGCTTGTCTCTGAGTGGTTTACAGCTGTTTGTCTTGGAAGACCGAGAAGGTAGATCGCTTAGGTTTCAATTCCCCAAGGGATACGAAGATACAATGCCAGGTACGGAGATATAGAGTGAGAAAAGCGTGTCCTATGTAGGAGCAGATATGACGCGCTTTCTCGACCATGTCATTAAATACTCCAAATTTGGTTCTCTAGATTCTGACAAGATTGATGGTTCCGATTTCTCCGATATCTACGCTCAGGTCTGTGACATGTATGACTTCTCTGACTCCTGCGACTCCGATGACTCCGACTGTTCATACCGGGTTGGATAGGACTGCACCGTCGATCAAATGACTGAGCTTTCCAAACGCCATGACTTCATTTCTCACAGAGACACGCTCAGTCTGACATTCGGCTCTGATCTCTTCCGCATTGTGAGGTTCTTCACCTATACCGTTGCTCTCATACTGGTCTCCAACTTTGCTTCACCATGGACCCAGAAGGATACAAGATCACCCCTAACCTTAATTATGGTCCAAACGTGGAACTGCCTAACTGGACACGCGCTCTTAAAAACTTGTTTTGGTCCCCTGCACGACGAACTCTTAATGTACGAATCCCACTACAACCGATGTAGTTGGCAACAATACGGTCAAAAGAGTTTGTCTGATACTGCGGATTGGCAATCTCCCAGTAGTTGTTCGGCAAGCATATAGAGCTAGCTACTTTCACTAGCCAGTTATTTACCACTAAAATCGCGAATTGGACACGGCTTCTCCTAACTTCCTTGACTTGGCATTAGAAAGGGATGAGTGGATGCTGATAGGATGCTGGGTACATAGTCGAATATGGTGGAGTTTCTTTTCTCTTCTAGCGGCGTCCAGTCTTGAGCATCTCTGTCGACACGGGTTGGGATCGGTTTGAGGGATATAGTTGAATGTAAAATCTTGATACAATAATACCATCAGAAACCAGGGAACCGATGATCACTACAAATCTGCTATGGTATGACTGATACCCTTTTCATGAACTCAGAAGAAAGATAACTACAACACCCACGCCTCGAGAGGATTACCTTCATTCTACACAACCCTCCATCTCGACCCACTCCTCCCTTAAGAGATGGCTGAAACGAACTACCTCCCAAACCCTCCTGCAATCTGCAACGCAACCCCTTCAAGTCCTTCGACCTAGACAGACAGACAGATACTGGCCACCTACGTAAAAACCTCTCTTTCTACACCAACATCGTAAGCAAACCCCCGAACTACCTCACCTACCCCTTCTCCTTTCCCTTCTTCCGCCGTCCCAGCCCTTCACAAAACCCACTTACCCTCTCTACAGTCTACAGAATCCGACTCCACGAGAAATGTAGAATCGACACAGGAGACTAACAACCTTCTACCAAGCAGTTGAATGTATAGATACGGTTACAACGCTAATCTAGACGCGATACGGGCACGGTGATGGGTGAGCTGATGCAGGAGAACAGCTCGGGAGGTATCAGAGAGGCAGGGAGACGTTGGGAGGGGAACATTTCTGCGATGGGCATGTAAGCGATCATTCCGTCTTGGGAGGATCTGGATCGGCTTAGAGAAGTGGGACAAAGTGACTTGGAGAATCTCGACATCATCACAGCTCACATTACCAAATCAAAGGGCTATATAGTTCCTACTGATTAAAGACGATAGCACCAAGACCCGATCAAGTTTCAAGATTATTGCTTGTATTTGTATTGAAAGCTATCGGAAAGGGGCAGAACTAGCAAGGAAGCTCTACATGTAACAAAAGGCCGAAAAAGCCCACGTAGAGGTGGGGGTGCAGCCAAAAACGCACGGGTGATGATGGAAAAGATGAGAGCTACGAAAGATTCTCCTGAGCGCCAGTTTCCACAATAGGAAGAACAGATGCGCAGGTGGGGCAATGTCCAAAGCTCTTGTTACGCTGGGAAATTCCTCCCACAGAATACCACACGAAAGATTTCCGTCCGATTGTTTCTGTAGCCCTTCCCTAAGATTTGCAGAAATTCATTTGTTCTGCACGAAACAGCCTGTTAGAAGACCATGATGAAAAAGACTGGTAAATGAATCAGCCGTGTGACCGACTGTTGGTTTCATGTTGATTGAGTGATTTGATGTTAAACATGACTGGATGAAGTCAATGAATGGCACCTATGCCCCTGTTCCAAGATTACAACTTTGAAAAGAGATCGAGTATGTGCCAAATGCTACACTTGATGCTACATACGTAGCCTTCGACAAGAATGCTTAGTGGACTACACCGGGGTTGCGCTGCTTCCACGTAGCACTCTGAGAGGATGAAGTGCGACTGTTGGTCCAACCATTGCGTGATGAATTTGGACGGGGAGATCTAGCTTGTCCTGGGTTTTGATTGGTGCCCTGAAAGTTGCCCGAAGTCCTGCGAGACTGCGCGTTCGAATTACCCGCCTCGGTCTTTTCACGAGGGGAGTTGTTGCCATGTCCTTTCTTCTTGAAGTTTCCGGAGCTCTTCCTGACGTTCTGTACTCTCTGCTTGAAGAAAGCATGCTTGGTTTGCTGGCCAGGCAAACGGATGATGAGTTTAAAACCCAACTCGGTGAGCTCGGCGTTAGTCAGAGCTCCGGAGAATGGTTCAATGGATAGAGCATCGACATTACGATGAAACTTGAATACCGGACGAGAAACCTGCAAAGGCTTGGACGGGAGATGCGCATTGGTATAGGGCCCGCGCGACAACATTACCGTAGGACGAGAACCAAACTCGGGAACGTTGATGAGTGCCTCAGCCATAGTCTTGGTGTCGACATCAGAGCTGTCATCGACGGCAAAGAGACTTTGTTTCGGTGAAACAGCAACTTCATCGTGGCTAGGAAGTGAGACCGTTGCTCCAATTGCACCAGGTCGTTGAGAGACCACGTCGAGAGGTGCCTTGGAAGCCGAGGTTACAGCAAGTGCTTGAGCCTTTGGTGGCGATTGAGGGAGCTTGACTGGTTGAACGGGAGAATGTTGGGGTGTTCCTCTCAGAAGATTGGAGAATCTATCTTGCCAAGCTCGTTGGTTGACGATCGGACCTGGGCCACCAGGTGCTTTAACCGGTTGAGGACCGGGAAATTGTTGGTCTGGCATAATGACATTTCTCTGGGGTGGACTATGAGGACGTGGAAGCTTCACGACCACCTTTGGACCGGGTAGATTAACTCTTGGATGCTCAATATCTCCGTCGAACACTGGGTGACCGACCTCCTCGGGTGGAGGTGAAGGAGGCAAATGCAAGAAGTCTGCAGGCTGCGCACTGGTAGACTCGTTGGGACGAGGGAAGAATCGCGAAGGACGCGGACCAGCGGAGGTGTGAACGCCCGAATTTAATTGATTGGTGACTGTCAAGGGTGGCGTGATTTGCTCTTTGGCTGGGAGACGTTGCTGGGTTGACTCTGCGTTTCCTCCTATGGCAGGAACTTGATTGGAAGTAAGCGGGCTAACATTTTGGTGACCTTGGTTCTTAGCAGCATCCGCTTTGTTCTTCTCAATCAACGCAATCTTTTCGACACGGCGCGAGCCATAGGCGTCGTATGTGCTCTCAACCTGCTTGAACGTACTTTGAAAACCCATTTTCCCATCTCTGCCTTCAGTCGGCCGTTTGTAGGGATCTGCTTTTCTGGGAACGGGTTGTCTTTCCCCTTGTTGCAGCTCCTTTGTAAAGTTGACCCAGTCACCAGCGCTGAATGGAGATCGCTTGGCTGGGCCTGAGGTGCCAGCAGCCCTTGTTCCAATAGGAGCTTGCCTTTGGGGCATACCGTCGTCGAGTGGAGCTTCTCTACGAACAGGCATACCGTTATTAACCGGAGCTTGTCTTCGCACAGATAGATTGTTATCGCTTGCAAAAAGCTGAGGACGACCGTCCGTAGCCGACGGGATCAAATTTGGAGCCTCTTGGATCGAGGTAGTTTCAATCATGTTTAGATTGTTGGATGGAGAAATTCGAGCAGCTGAGGTAGGTGGTGCAATTGGGCCCGGAGCTGGACTTCGGATAGGCGTGGGTTGCTGCTGGTGCGCTTGTCTGTCGGTGACTCTATTGAAGTCGTTGGATTGGAAAGTGCCGTTGCCAAGAGGTGGTGCACGGTCTCTGCTTTGAGGAGCTGCCCAGACGTTGGAAGTTGGTGTAGAATGCGATACGATCGGTGCTTGTCCCCAAACGTTGTATGACTCAGGGCTTGGACCTTTCCAGCCTGTAGCTTTGCGGTCTGTCGCAGCCGAGTTCGTTGTTAAATGTGGATCGCTTGCGGCGACGGAAGTGCTGTCCGAGGTCGGTCGAGTCGGGCGGCTGGGGATCTGAGGAATTGAGTTGGGAGATTTTCCAGGTGACGGAAGAGGACGTTGCAAAGTTGTTTGCTCGTGGGAATTGTCGGCGCGATTGGAGGCAATGGTAGAAGGAACAGATTTTCTTGGAGGATAGACAGGATGTGGTTGGTGAACTTTCATGAGTCCATATTGAGCAACTTCCTCTGGTGAGGTTGGAATTGGAGGTTTTGGAGGAGAGAGTGTGGGTTGTGCGGTCAAGTTTGAAGTCGAGGTGGCTGGTTCCTCGCCTCGTTGAGCAGAGATCTCGCTTATCGCCGTAGCAACGGAAGCCGGAGCTTCTCGTGAATCGACCACAGCGGCACCCCGCTCATCACGTGCAGCTCCTTCCTTAACATTCTTCAGAGGCTCCTTCTTTTCTAGTGGGGGTGCAAGCTGTGCTAGCTTCAGCCTTAGTCGCTCCTTCTTCGCCGCCTCTTCCTTCTCCTCCTCTTCCCTGCGTCGTTGTTTCTCCTGTCTCGCCCGCTCGAGTTTCTCACGCATAACTTGCTGTTGTAAAACAACCGCATCTTGACTTGGTTGCTGCGAACTCTGTTGCGCCTGCGTGGCCTCGGTAATAGACGGAGATGCCACTGAGCCGTACGGGGAAACTGGCTGCGCGTGGCTCATGGCAGGAGATGCTTGCTGCGCCCAACCCTTTTGACTTCCAGCGGGAGAGAGGCCACGTTCAGTAACGGATCGGAGGTCCTGCGAGAGAATTGGCTTTGAAACACCTGTCGGAGTAATTATTTCTGAGCCGCTGATAGATTGTGATCCCCTCCTTTGGTGTACGGTATCAAGTGGTAGATTTCCCATGTCCGGCCTGGTGAATGACATCCTGCGTCCTTGGCCGAGACTACCACCGCTAACATTCGACGAGGCACGACGTCTAGCCCAAGGTGCTGTCTCCGTGGTGCGAGAAGTTTGGAAAGCTGCTGAAGGTTCTGCTGGTCCTTGCTGGTTCTGGGGAGGTCTCTGAAGCACTGCGTGCTGCCTAAAGTTTCCTTCGTTGCGCACTGAACCTCGGCGAGTCTCGTTGACGGGTTCGTATCGTCCTGATTGGGAGTTGAAGAGTTCCTTATGGCCACGATCCTCCCGCCAAGATCGGTTGAAATCGTCAGCGGCTATTTCCTTAGCTGGTGAAGGTGCAGGAGGTAGTGCATCAAAACCGTGTGGATCGCGTTGCGAGAATCGAGGAGGCGGTGGTTGCTGAACTGGTGGAACAACTGGGGAGACCTTATCAACTGGTGGTAGAGGAGCCCATGGGGACTTCGCAGGTGGCGCTGCAGGCATCTTTGAGATAAGTGTTGGTTTATCACCTGTACCTTTCGCACCTGGAGTCCCTGGAGTCTTCGATTGAGAGTTTGCAAGCGCGCCCGGTTTGAGGATTGTCTTCGTGGAGGAGTTCAGTGTTGGCACTTGAACAGCTGGAGCTACAGGCTTGGGGGGTTCTTTGGGAGCCACCTCTTTGTTAGGCACTACTTTGCGTTCAACGGGAGCTTGAGCATTGTCCATAGTTGCGACACTGGATTTTGTACCATCCATCCACTCTACTGTCTCCGGAGCCCAATCGTCCTCATCGTCATCGATATCAGCCCATTTCGCTTCTTTCCCAGCTTCATCTGCTTGTAGTCTGGTGGCCATATGGATACCGTATTGCTGTTTGAGTTCCTCATCCGTAAACTGCTTCGGCGGAGGTGGCGGTACAGCTAAGCAATGTCAGTACTGACATGGTAAAACGAACATAGAATTATGCCCCTAAGATATGTGACGGTGAAATTTCTTACGTCGGTTTTTGTTCCACACCTTGCTAGCATCTGGTCCGCCACTTCCTCCGTTTAATTTCGAAAGACCAGCTCGAGGAACGGTGCTTCCACTACCCGATTTCGCGACAAGTCGAGGCTTGGCTGATAGCTGTGCAGATACGGAAAGTTGTCCTGGCGTGACGCCTGCTTGAACCTTCATTAGCTACAGTATAAAAATATAGATTCAATATGTTAACCTTTGTCCCCTGGTCGCGTAACCGGTGTGGTCGTGGCTGCTTTCGCGAGGAAGTTCTTCGTCACAGAAACGGATTTGAAGGATGTTGGCTTCTTAACAGAATTGGAGCGCGTATGATGCACCGAATTTTCTTTGGCCGAATCGACAGTATCTCCTTTGCTAGTGTCTGAATCCGAACCGGCGCTACCATCCGCGAATGACTGCTGACCTGATCCACCATCTACCGCCAACTGTTCAACCCCATCTCCATCCACCATAGAGTTTTTCGACGTAGTATCAAAGGTGCCATCGGGTAGGAGAGTTGCATCATCCACAGGCGCAGACTGCCGCAGAGTCAGTTTGTTAGTTCTCTCACTAGCCGTTCCATCACTCACTTCCGCATCGATATTCCTCTTTCTAGCACTGGCTTGGGCTTCGACGTTCTCCGCGTTGGTAGTTTCGACGTTCGTTAAATCTATAGGATCGTCTTTGGAAAGGTTTGAAGTACTTTGTAGAGTGTTTGGCGCAGCCTGGCCAACGCCGGCGCTGAAGTCGTTGGGTGTAGTTGCAGTGGCGTCAATGGGTGAGGAGTCACCCATCGACAACGCTTCGTTTACCACATCGTGGGTGATCTGCTCTGCCATAACAATTTTTGAAGCTGTGTCGGCAGTCAAGTCGCGCTGGTCAGAAGGATTGTCTTTATCTGATGAGAGCATGAATGGTGGTCGAATGAGGCCTTAAAGGCACCTGCATCAACCGGTCTCAACTGAAATATTGTAAATACCTATCAAAAGGTCTTGAATATAGCCACGAGGTAGTGGTTGGCGCTCTCGTAGGTGCGCCTCTGCTTTCTGGTAAGTTGCGCGTAAACGCCGTGGATCGATGCGTGCTTCGCTGTCGCGGCTGTCGGAGAACGGAGAACAAGAACGAATGGATGGTCGCGGGAAGTTGAGAGGGAAGGAGTTGAGTCTTGTGGGACAACAAGCTCAAATTAAAAAGCAAAATAGGCAGACGCTTCTCGGTCTGTTGCGATTATTGAAGAGGAAAAGGAGAGAGACCTGTCGGGTTGCGGAAGAGTGTCATGTCTCGATTCTTGGCAGTCAAGACCTGGCGGAATAGGTGGTGTCACAGTCACACATTGCAACTTTCATCTCAAATTTTCCCAACACGCTGCAAAGTAACAGCGAGTAGTGAATATCTGTGAAGATACCCAGACAAATGTCACAGATCTTGGGGAGGACTGAAGGTATTATAAAATTCAATAGTTCTAGGTTCGATCATGGCTAGTACTATTACGAGAACCGGAACCTCGCTAGATGAGTACAACTCCATATATTCTAAGAGAAACAGATGGGACTTCTTCTTATTGGATCTTATTTACATTTTCCGGACTGTAGAATCGTACATCGGGACTACTCTCACCATCGGACAAACGGAAGTGATAAAAGACTTAATGGGCATTGTTCTTGTGGTGTCCTACTAAGTGTAAGCTTGGGAAAAGTATTATAACATCACAGGCTTCTTACGTAGATGGAAGTAGTAATTTTGAGCATAACCGATCAAAATCAAACCCCCAATGACGTGAACGATAGCTACGGACAGAGTTAATCGGGATTATGCACGTGATACCATAACGTGGCTGGTCAACTTACGAGCCGCTGATGGGTTCTTGCCAAAGTATCGTTTCCGGTATCTTGCAAGCAGTCCTTTGGCTTGTGGCTCTGGGGCAGGCCCTCGTGGGAGCTTCTCGTAGAAGCTTACGATACGTTGCATGCGAGCAGCATCCTTCTGAGCACCAATACCCTTCAATAGTATTAGTCTTGAGCATTTATTGACTGTTCAAACGTCGAATATCGTGTCAAGAGAAAGAACGGATGGGAATCATGTTCCGGACGACGAAATTATGGACGGAGAGCTTTGGGTCCATAGGACGATAACAGGAATGCATTGCGGGTTTTGACCACTTACAGATGGAGAAGCAACCTTTCTATATGTCAGTAAATATTTTCTGAGCTGTATATATATGTGACATACCTTGGGAGGGACGAGGGTCGAAAGACCGCGCTTTGCGATGTAGCTCATCATGACAGTTCTTGAAGCTATTAGTTTTTTCTATCTCTTCCCACTGCAGCCGTGACTTGTTCGGCAATGACCTTACCCAATTGAAGGAGAGGAGAGTTCAAGATTCGGAGATGGAAACAGTTGGCGTATGGTGGGTATGGAGATGCGTCGCAGTCTCAATTCACTGAGGTTGAAGCCGTAGAACCGCGCTTTGACCAACCGCCGAGAATCGCGAACCTCCATCCGTCATTAAAGACAAGACACGATCACTTTGCAACCGCAATACACAATAATGGCGTTTCTACGAACGTCAATTGCTTCGAGGATACTTGTCTCTTGTTTGAGACCAACCGTTAGATATCCCATGCCGGCCGCAAAACGATGCTACGCCGACGATAAATCCTCCTCAGCTCCACCCGATCTACAATCCAAGGAAGAACGGGTTCACAATCCCAAGGATGTAGAAACAAGTTATGGCGGTTCTACTTCAGTGACTCGAGGTGCTGCATTTGAAGAGATGGGGCCGCCTACTGGGGAAGCAAAAGAGAAGGTACCGCGAAAACCCCACTATGACGTTGCCCTGGACGACCGGACATCGTACGCTCTCATGTCCCTCTTTGCCTCAGACGACACTAAATCTCATGTTTAGTTCCTTTTCACCTGTTCCCAAACGGGTTATGGATGGTAGTGAGCCGGGAACTTCAGTAGCAGCCGCAGTTCTCTCCGGCGCACCCATGGATCTTCAAGCTCGTACTGTTCGGTAAGCTGGATTCAATTTAGGTCTACTTCTCATGGAGTGTTTTCAAAACCTAGTTATTTTATTTCTATACTCAATTTCCTCGGTCCAGTGGTATTAACAATAGCTAGTATTTATCGGCCCGCCAAAACCGCAACCCAGTCGGGCGATTGGCACTCTCACAAGTGGAGGATGGATTGGGATCCCCTCCCCAAGGGCTGGCGATGGGAGAACCCACTCATTGGTTGGCAATCCTCCGCAGACTACATGAATGGCCAACGTTTGCAATTCAACACTAAAGAGGATGCTATCAATTTCGCGAACAAGCAAGGTTATGAGTATTTCGTACAGGAGCCGAACGAGCGCAAATTCGTACCGAAGGCCTATGCGAATAATTTTGTGCATATACCAGGGAAATTGAAGGTTATTAGGACGAAATAGATGGAACCGGCGGGAATGAGACGGTCAGTAGGCGGACTCGAAGACGAAAGATGCACTGGAGTTGAAGGTAGCGTCCGTAGGTTTGTATATAAGCATCCACCGAATGTATATTTTTCTCGTATCTATCATGATCAGGTCCACAGAGATGATGTGATTAATATTAGGTCCTGCCGGAACTACCTATGGAAATATCAGCAGCTCCATTCCTCGGTCGATGTCGATCATTGATAGTCCATATCCACCAGATGCATTGCATACGATTATTTATCGACTTTCTTCCTAGCCTACATCTGCACCGTACATTACAACCCTTATATCCAGTCATGATTCTAAAAAAGTCCAGTGTTTTAAGTTCCATCTCTTTCTACTGTTCGAATGTTTCGGTTTCCGTGCGCTTACAATATCGAGTAGATAGTGGCAAGTTTTGCTCTACCCTACCTACTCTATCATGTCCTCGTATAGCAATGTCAATGGTTCTCTAACTGTACCTTTACCCATAAGCTCTCCCCTAGTAGCTACCCCACATCCCTCCTTGGCAGCATACCTCCAAAACAGAAAGCTATCTCCACGGAAAGGTAACCCAAAGCCAAAAGAAACCCCATACCTTACTTCCTCCTCGACTCCAACATCTCCCCGAAATCCATCTCCTGGTCCTCTACAAAACCACACATCTGCCCTCTCTTCCGACAACGAAAACCCCACCAAACTCACCATGCAAGCAACACAAGCAACATCTCCCCAACCTCCCTCTCCCACACGCCAATCCCCCTTCGAAAAAGCCCTCACCCTGATAGACACCGCCCACGCCCAAGACCCAACCCCCTACCATCCTCCCCCCTCCCCATCCAACCCCAATCCGCCGCCCATCCCCTACGAACTTCACTACGCCAACCGCATGACCGCACACCTTTCCCGCCGCGCTCCCTCCGCCTCCGAGCGCCTCCAACTCGCAGTTCGCGCGCAGCATTTCCGCCGCTGGGAGGTGCCTAGGTCGGAGTATCCCATGACGCGCACGGGATATCATGCGTGGCGGACGTATTTGAAGAAGCGGCAGAAGGAGATGGTTGTGCGTGTTTGTGTGGAGGCAGGGTTGGGGGGGGAGGCAGAGGGGGTGGGGAGGTTGGTTGGAAAGGAGGGGTTGGGGGGGGCTGTGAGACGGGGGGAGGGGAAGGGGGATGAGAAAGGGGGGGTAATTGGGAAGGGAGACGGGGATCAGAGGGAGGAAGAGGAAGAGGAAGAGGAAGTCAGGATCTTAGAAGACGTGGCGTGTCTTGTTTTCCTGGATGATCAGTTCGAGGAGTTCGAGAGGGGGGTTGAGGAGGAGAAGATGGTGGGCATTTTGAGGAAGACGTGGGGAAAGATGACGGCGAGGGGCAGGGAGTTGGCGCTGGAGATTGAGATGAGTGAGAGGTGTAGAGAATTGGCGGGGAAAGCGCTGGCAGGGTGAGAAAATTGGTATGGTTTTTATTCAGTTGGTCGGAGTTATTGTACAGGTGTGGAACATGGTGGAGGAGACTCCGATAATGGGTAGAGGAGTTTATCTAGATAGGGTTCGGATACCCTCACGCCCCGCCCTCGCGCTTCGCGTACTCCTCCTCGATCCTCTCTTCGTACTCTCTCTCGGCTGCGAGTTCGGCTTCGGTCTTCGGAGCCTGTGTGGTGGTACCGATCCGAGACTCTTGGGTGCTGATTTCGGAGACGGGCGCACTGGTTCCCTCCAGGGGAGACTTGACATCTGCAGTTGTTGATGAGGGGATTGGGTTTCCCATTGTGATAGTCTTGGGAGCTTTGTAAGACGGTCCGGAACGCGATGTTCTAGAAGTTATTAATAGACGGTATAAGATATAAGTAGTTATATTCGAGATGGGAAAAGCATGACTCACGGAATCGATAACTTTTTTCTTAAGGACTTAATTATGCTCAGTGTCGTTGCGATTCCTAATGCCTGACTTGAGGAAACGAAGTGTTGATCTCGCTGGACAATTGCCTCTAAATATACTGTATTCCTCTATTTCGAACAATAGAATAAGATAACCCACCATCTGCTGTAAAGTGTATGACATCACCTGTGGGGATCCATTGCATCTGTAACACACACCTCACTTCCATCTGAATTAGTCCACGTAGTAGTTGGGCCACGCAACTCAAAAGAAATAATTACTATGGAGACTGTCTAAGATATGCAAGAAAGTTGACGGTGGGCGGCGTGCTGAATTGACTGGGTGATACTGATATTAAGCGTCAGATCAGGGAATTCGAGGAAGATCTCTCGTCTGTGACTGGGGGGAATAAGGTATGATTTAGATCTACTTCGGTATTATCATATATATTCTGGGCGATCGAGAACTGAGAGTAATAGTTATTCTATCTGCACCTAATATGATATTCGTCTCGAATGACCAAACAAATACTTTTCCACATATTTGCACGCAGACAGACAGCAACATCATCTCATCATTCCATACCAGCTAAAAGTCCCGCCCGCAAACAACAGAATCCCGTGAAACCCACCTCTTGATATTCCTGAGCCACGCTATGCTGCCGAAATTTGAAACATTACAACGCCGGAATCAAAAAAAGCCGCCTTCGGGAAACGCCAAATTTCCGAGACAAGTCGAGATACTATACAAAAATAAACGTGAGTATGAGACACCTTGCGGATATCGAAGAGATTAAATGGGGTATATATAATGGTCCAGTTGTCTGGATTATAGGTGAACCGGTTTGTAGTATGGTGCAGAGACCGGTCTACACATATCAAGTGATGTCGAAACTATAACGAAGGTATCCGAACTCGACATCTTGAAAATCTATTACCTCTCAGTAACCCCTTATTTGCGGGCTGAATATCGCATTGCTCTGCTGGATCATACTTTCAAGTTGGCCCGTGCCACTTGTCTCGAGGCTCTGTAGAAGCTCGTTCCTCTGCTCCTGATTTAGACCCATCCCTGGTCTTTCCTGTGTCCAACTTGGGATACCATAGTAGTCGGGGTACATAATGGCACTATTTGCGTTACTTGCGTAATCCATGGGTCCTTGTTGGTTGTACGCCGGTATTCCGAATGCTTCCTGTCCTTGGGTGAAAGAAAATTGCGGATTCCATGGGAAAGCTGCTTCTGGTAAAGATGTTGGGAGAGGGTTAAATGTAGAGTTCGGATCGAAGTTAAAGTTTGGTAACGTGCCATAATGGATTTGAGAAACTGCGTTCGCACTAGACCGGGACGGAGCAGGTACGGGCCTGATATTGGGTGAGACCTTAGGTTGCAACGGGGACGACGAAAAATTTGTTGGTACAGAGAAATTGCTAGCAGGGCTAGACTGTTGTGGTGGAAGTATGAATCCAAACGGACCTGGATTTTGTTCTGGAGGTGTTGCCAAAGACGGTGTATATGCCGAAGCAGGGCTTGTTGTCCTAGATCGATTGGGTCCATCGGAAACACCTGGTGTAGTGACGGATTGTGAATCCGACGGAGAGCTAGCGGAGAGAAGTACGTCTCCATCTTTATCATAAACCTTCAAACATGCTTCTATCAACTTTTCATACAGACCTAAAGCGGAAAGAACACCGGGCCACCTCTCGGAGGCCATATTTATCGAGTCCAGACCTATTCTCAAGAGGCCTTCTACTTCCTCTCGAGGATGCTCACGACGAACTTCGGAGTATGAGAGAGACCAGAGTATGGTATTGATAGCCATGAATATTGCTTGAGTGAAGATCCAAGTAAGATCTACTGCTCCGGTCTCCATCTGATTTCTTTGTGCGTGAAGGTTGAACTTGGAAGCTTCAAAGCATTTCTGAGCAGCCATCAGGGAAGGTTTCGGAACCTGAGGAGACGGCCTAAACATGAACACAATCATTGTGTTACATCTCACAGTAAACCTTAATCTCGGTTAGCGGTGTTCTCTCGTAGCTCGTAATCAACTGGACATAATCCTAATCCTTCCATCTTACTTGGAAATCACAGCGATGCAAGTACGATGACTATATCACTCACCATTTCTTAGTCAGCGGAGAGCCGCTGTCGTTTTCGGGGGTAGCCTCTCGCCATGTGGTCAGTTTCTGTTCCATCTGTTTGAACCATGGATCTTGATCGTCTTTGGGTGTCTGTCTTTTCTTTTGATATAGCTTCCTCCGGATTTCTAGTTGAAGTAACCTCATTTTGTAGAAATGTATGCAAACCCACTTCTTCAAAGTAGGTTGTGCCTCTGGCAGAATACCGTCAGGGGTTATGTATTGATCGTCACACATCTCAAACCAGCCCACATCGAAGTGATCCTGATGAGTAGCAAGAATACTCGGTCGGCCTAAACTATGAGATAAGCCAAGCTCCATTACCATCACGCTCCAGAAGAGTTTTCGTCTCATGTCAACCTCTAGGCAGTTAGCTGGTTTACCACCTCTTCCACGAGTTATGGTCTTCTCCTCATTCATGCCTAGAGCCTGAGTAAGCCGGACAGCAAGACCGATTATGTAGTAGACTGCGGTCCGAGTGGGAGTAAGTAAGGAATATCCACCGATGAGTACAAAACATTGTAAGGTTCGTAGATCCATGGTTCGAACAGCTCCCTCGAAATACTTGAGGGCGGCTAGGTAATACGAGTCGGCCAGTCCAGCATACTGCGTGTCCATCTTCTGAAGGCTGATCGCAATTACCATGCGAACACAAAAATTCTTATGCGGATTAGTTGAACCATTGTATACATCTTCTACGTCCTGCGTAAAGGTAGGCTCATGAAAGACCGGGTACATGGCATGTACTGCGTTAGTTAGTGCCTGATTTCAGGGTCTTGAGCATCTACCAACCACACACCTTTTACATAGAATAACTGTACCAAAAGATCCGTTAGGTCCCGATTTGGAAGATCCTCCGCGGCAACATCACTAATGAGGGGATAAACCTTCGAGGTAGGTTTTGCTTCCTCCTGGGCAAAACGCTCCTTGATAAGCCGAGCCTGAGCGTTCGGTACTATTTCTGTTATACTCTTCGAATCGTTAAACTGTTTCGCTAATTGCATGACAAGTCGAGTAATGGCAATCCCACTCGAAGGACCTAGGAATTTGGACTCATTGCTATCCTGAGTACGAACGGCAGCGGCACCGCGCATTACGTCTTCTGGATCTGGCTCCTGATCATCTTTTTCCAGATCAGCGAGTTCTTTCTCCAATCTTCGCACTTTATGCTGAAGGTGTACAACGTAATTACGGGGTATTCTTTGGCCTTTCGTTGGGTCATAGTATTCGCAATGTGAATTTGTTCTTTCGCAGGGACTACATCTGGGAAGGCCAGGATCGCACCGTGTCTTTCTAGCTCTGCATCGACAGCATGCCGTTAAGGTATGCGCAATTCTTGGGGAAGACGTGTCTTCGGTGGAATTGGCCAATTCCCTTTTGGCTTCGACTGAGCGACGAGGAGAAGTCTGGGTCATTGTAGCCATGGCGTGAGGCTTGAGACTACCGCGGAATTGAGTAGAGGGGAGTTTGTGACAGAAAGAGTAGAGGATACGTGACTGGACTCGTCGAATTATGCTGGATCAGACTCATATTAAGCCGCAACTCTTGTCTAGAGAATGTCGTTTTCGCCCAATCTGCGGGGGCGTAGAGAAAGTGTTGCACGGGCGGAGGCACAGGTGAGGCGTGCAACAGCGGACCAAAGGGCGGAAGAGGAGGTAGGCAACGTTTACAGCGTGATATAACAGGAGGGACGGCCTTAGAGAATCTTTAGCCTGGTGTTTCGACGTACAAAGGTATCTGGTGGAACGATATGGGCGGTCTTCCGAGAACTGTATGGTTCTGTGCTGCTATATTGAACAAAGACTTCGAAGTCAAAGACAAACTCGACGGGGGCTACTGATATGGACCTGGACCGCGGGTGGGTGGCGGCTTATAGTTCTAAACGTTAACGCGCCGGTAGGTGGGGGTTGCAGTTAGAAGGTAAGAGGGGAACTTTTAGGCTCCTTTTTAGGTGCCCAATCGTGCTTTTTTAGGGGCCCTTTAGGGGGGGTATCCTCCTGCGAACGCTGCAGATCTGTTTGATTGTTTGAGGAATCCTCCCGTCTCGCGTCTGGTGGTTTTGTTGAAACTGCCGTTACCGAGTCGGGTATGAGGCTCGAAACGATTGCGATACTATACTGTATCAATTGAAAGGTATGGGAGGAAGTCAGGCCCTTTCTTCAGACGCAAATTCGTCGGGTAGACGCCAGGACATGAACATTATTATATGGCAGCGGCTTGTGGCAGACGCTTGCAGGTCGAGTGACGCTACTCCTCACCTACTCTCATCATACTCATCAAAATTTTTCAAAATCGGAGTAATATTGATACACAATTTGTGGCTAGAGGGTGCTATGGATGAGCACACCGCCGCAGAAGAACAGCTTGACATGGTCTTTCGAGATGTTTCATGCAGTAGTTGGAGCCACAGGAGAAGTAAAAGAGGTTCGAACAGGCGTGAACAAGCGCAGCACAGCCTCCTCACCGTCATTCAATCAATACACGCCCATCACGCCCGTTGGCGTTACATAGCTATCCTGCGTTGTCAGCACCAAAAAGCGAGGCGGAGCCACAGGTTATCTCGCATTCATGTAACCAAGAACTTACACGCCTAGATCTAATGCCCTCAACGCTCAACTTCTGTTTCGCCCTGCAGATGCTGCGCCCTCCTTCACTTACTAAGTCATCCTCTCTCCACACTCGATACCCCAGAAATCACCAGTCATTTTGATCTTCAACTCTTTAAACTACGGCACTAATACCGACAGAGGTAGGTTGCCATATCTTCCGGAACTTCTATGCATATGAAATGGCGTTCTTCGTGCCTTCTCTCACCCTTTCGCCCCCTTCCGCTCTGCTTCCCATGGCCTTGGGCCAAGTCATAGGGCGAATATGCATACATACGAGCATCATTCTTATCATTACCCTATATATGTAGCGCTTGACTCTCGGGGAAGTCTTTTCTGTTATTAGTCTTCTCTCTACAACCCGATTGTTTCCTATTGTTCTTGTCTCTCAGTCAAAATGGATTTCTAAAAGTGTCTTCGTTTCATCATCTGTCGAACAACAGCTTCGGTTCAAAAAGTCTCCGTGTTAGAAAGTTATCCGTTTAGACTATTCCCGTATCTCAATTTGTTCGATCTGTGTCGTGCTTTCCTATCTGTCTAGATTAGAATTTCCATTAGTTTCATCAAATCTCTCTTCGACTTGTGTCAACTCTGTGCATCTGTTAACATCTTTATCATGCCCGTAGAGACGGTTCTCTGTCCTGATTCCAAAGACTTAATGGTGCTGGAGACCCCCTTACTGCGTGTTAGCCGACCAGTGGCTGCATGCTCGAGATGTCGATCAGCAAAGGTCAAATGTGACGGGAAGCTGCCCGCATGTACCGCTTGTGAACGAGCAGGGAAAGCTTCAGAATGTTCAAGTACGAATGATCAATTTGCCAAAGGCAAAGAAAGAAGCTATGTAGCAACACTCGAATCTCGTGTCGAGAAACTCGAAAGAAAACTCGCCGAAGCAAGAGCTAGGAGGAAATCTTCTGTTACCATGCCAGACGCCGAATCAACAGCACCTTCAAGAAGACCATCAGCAAACCTATTGAGCGGTAAACCAGTTGATAAGCGTGCTGCACGTCGAAGAGAAGCACATGATATCGATGATCTGGTATCGGACTTTGGTCTTCTGTGAGTATTGTTCAGCTCTCAGGGATCTTTATACTAATCGGATCGGTTAAAGAGCGGTAAACGCAACAGCAAGAGACTTTTATGGATTCACCTCCGAAATGTCTTACGCCCGTCTTATCCTGTCTGCATGTTCAAAGGAACCTTTACCCACTGGTATGACTAAAGTATTACCGCCGAGATATGCGGCCACACCCTTGATTCAGCATTACCTTAATACTGCTTTTGCAATACTACCCTTCTTCGAGGAATCAAGTTTCTATGCATCCGTTGATGCTGTATACAGCTCAGACCCAAGCAAAGCGTCACCATTTGACCATTGGTGCGTGCGTATGGTGTTGGCCATAGCGACTCTCGCTCTTTCCGAACAGCGAGGGGACACGCACTATTGCGATGCTGTGGGGCACCTCAATGCAGCATTGGAACACTCTGAGGCTGTTCTGCATCCTGGATTCATATCTGGAATTCAAGCTACATTGTTACTGGTCGAATATGCCCTATTGGATCCTCATCATTTTGATAGTTGGAGCCTGATCGGTGCCGCGTCTAGAGCTATGGTGGATCTAGGTATGCATCAAGATCCGTCAAGGAGCTCATCGATAACGAAGTCAAAACTTGAACTACGCCGCCGAGTATATTGGTGCGTCTATGCTTTGGATAGATCAACATCCCTAGTTCAGACTCGAGCATTTTCATTTTCAGACGACTCCGCTAATGTTGGCATACCATTCTCGTCCAAGTCAACGTCTGTTTCCAAAGGTGAACCTAAGGGATCTCAAGCATGGCTACAATCTTTCGATTCCGCGGTAGACCTCTTTCACCTGCGGCAATTACAGTCTGAATGGTATACAACACTCTTCCAGACCGGAAGAACCCCTTGGCAGGACCCCTATCCTTATATCTGGCGTACATATGAGAATATGACCGCGTGGTCCGATAAGGCCTCTCCCCGTACCTCTAAGGGAATACGTACCATGTTTGAGCTCGAACTTTTGTACAGTTACGTGTATATTCTGTCTCCAAGCCCGCGTTGTCCAGTTATTTCGAAATACGCACAACGGCTCATCTTCGAGCATTGCATCTCCTACGCATCCAAGATGTTCAAACTGACCACCGAAGCCCGAGGGCAACAATCTCCCGTTACCTTCTACGACGCTATGAGGGCCTACATGACCGGGCGCCAATTCGTCGATGTGGTCGCCCGCAACCAAGACACCCTCCTCAGCGGCCTCCCACCCACACCGCCTGCAACTTCTCCAGCTGCAGTCAGCGTCACCGACCCGATGGATCCTATGGCTCCCGCTTCCACCGTCCTGCCACCTCCGCTCCCATCATCAGCATCAGGAGCAGGCGATCCAACCGTCCGTGCCATCACCGCAATCAACAACTTCACCACCATCCTGTCTAGATTCGGCATCCGCTTCGGCTACATCAACTGGCGCGACCGCTTCCAACAAGAATCCGCGGCCCTGCTCGCGCAGCTACATCATCGCAAACAAGCGACCATATCATCGCCGGAGTACGCGCTCTGGAACCCGCCCACCAACGTTTCCCCGATGCAGGGCCCCATCTCCCAGGCCCCTGTGACGGGCACGTACGACCAGTTTGCGAACCCGGCCATGGAGCAGGGATTTGCGGGGAGGAATACAGGATTTGGACAGCAGATGAATCAGGGGTTGCAGGGGGGTTGGGTCGGGTCGGCGGCGCAGGGTCAGCAGTTCCCGTTCTCGATGAGCATGCCGCCGCCTAATCCGGTTATTAACGGTAGGAGTGAGATGGGGTATGTGACAGCGTGGGAAACTTTGCCGGGTGGGAGTTTGAATGCGAGGTTTTCGTAGGTGACGGACACGTTCTTCATTATGTGGTTTTTCCAATTTTTTCAATTTTTTTTTTTTTGGTCTTGGGTTCGGCGTTTTGGTGGACTTGTTAGGGGTGAGATGGCGCTGTGCGGTATTTATGGTTTTAGTACGGCTAGTTGATGCGGTTTGTATGACTAGTGGATAAATGGGACTCGGATGACCTCTAGGTAGTGATTGTGGGTGGTTTTGCGGTGTACTTATGTTGGTTATTGTCACAAAAAGGTTTCATGATCATATTGTCTAGGGAAATACCGTCATATAATGACTAATGGTGTGCTTATTACCAGCCTCGGAAGGTCCCGTCGTCAGATCTTAATAGAAGATGGTCCTATTTAGAGTTTATGGAAGCTTTTCATTATTAGATTATGTTTGTCCGATATGGAAAGGTGCCTTGGAGTAGTACGCAGCACCGAGACATGGGATCGAAATATATACTGAAGACGGGACGGTCCAACTTGGCTATTGGAAATGAAGGTAGTTGGGGGATTTGTATTAGACATGAGCCACTGAAACGATATGATTTTCAGTTTTCGTGTATCTCCTGATCGATCCTCTAGACATCAAGAAGTCGAATCCAGGCCAGAGACGAGATAACGAAGATCCCACGAGTCCGACTCTCAGCAAAAGCACATCCAGACAGTATAACCGCAATCCAACCCCCCCCCCCCCCCAAAAAAATAAAAAATAAAAATAAAATAAAAACCCCAAATGAACCATTGCATCAACTAAACGAGAACGAGATACCGACAACGGAAAAGATGCCACCACTTCTATGCCGGTTCAGTCTAGGGAGTAAGTACCTTAGTTCCAGCCATGTTGTATGTACAATCACTTCCCCCCTCCCCTTTGTCACCCATTCTTCTAACCCATTTTCCCCCAACTCAACCATAACCTGCCCTCACCCACCTCGTACAAACCCCCGACTCACTTCGCACCAGCCCCCTTCCCCGCATCCACATCCGGCAAAATCCCCTCCGCCTCCAACCGTCTACGTGCTTCCTCGAGGGCCCAGTGTTGAATACTAAAAAAAACTCAAAATCAGCACATGTCACATCTGACCTAATTCAAGTCCCCCAAATCCCCTTTGCCCCTTCACCCATTCCCCATCCCCCCAAGCCTATCCAACTCCCCTCACCCAACCCAACCCATCTAACCCCCAAAAATATAAACCCAAATATCAAATCCCACATACCTCGTATCAGGCTTATAAGCCCACCCCACAGCGCCGATAACCAAACTCCCCCAAAACCCCCAAAACCAAACCCCCTCCCATCCCTCCTTCTCCGGTTTCGTCCCCGGCGGTACGCCCCAGAGCCAGCCGGTCGGCGGGTCGTAGTGGTTCCCGTGAGCGTCGCCGGAGCGCTGGGGGGTTGTATGCGAGAATGGGCGTCGCCGGGTTTGTGGCTGCGGGTGCAGGAGGCGCGTTGTTGAGGTGGACGAGGCGCGGGGGAGGCGCATGGTTGTTTTTTGTTTTTGTGGTGATGGCGGATGTGATTTTCTGTGTTGTTGTTTGAGGGAGTGGAGAAAGGTGGGATATAGGGTCGAGGTGGGTTAGGTTGTGTGCATTGAGAGAGGTGCGGTTAAGGTGAGGTTGGCTTGTTTTCGGGGACCGGAAAAGGCGGGTCACGTGATTGGGTGGAGGCTTTGGAGCGGTGGGCGGTGAGGACGGAAAGGCCTTGGGGGTTCGGAAGGTTTAGGTGAGGGATCAATCAGGAGTCACGTCTGCTTTATCTTCAAGTGAAAGGACGGATGAGATGTTTTTAGATGGTTAATGTATTCGATTAAAAATTTCCTTCGAGATCCACGTTTTTTCGTTCACTGTCCGCTCGGCCCTGTCCATTCGACAAAAACATCAATCGACATCTGATACCTTGAACTCAATCCCTCATCAACAATCATGCTGCTCTAGCTAAAACTATCCCATCAATCATTACTGCACTCGCAAAGCAGCTCAATCGTATAAATATTGCAAAAAGTGGGAATAAGAGAGGGATCCTCCATATAACGCCAAAGGCCCGCTCCAGCGGCCTAAATGCACGCTTGAATAAAGAAAATACCGTGACGCCGCTTTTTGTACAGTACCGTGCTAGTTGTAAACATGAACGAGGAACTATCTTCGCGATGATGAGTGGCGCGTGTTGCGCGTCCTGCGGTCTGAAGAACTTGCACTGCCTACATAGTCGTTAGGATTTCTGCGGATTTGGAGGGATGATGGTGTTACTCACTGGTACTTGAATAGCTGCTGTAGCTGCTACCTGTGTAGCTAGTCTTCTCATCATGCTTTCGATCATGTCTTCTCTTGAGACCAAGAATTGCGGCCAACCCTGCCAACCCTGCCAAAACACCTCCGAGTCCTCCAAACTTTCCTAATCCACCTTCTTGTTTGACGGGTCTAGCAGGTCTATTGTTCCCATACCATCGCCCACCACCAACCACTCCGCCGGAATGGTGATGATGCTCTTCGATGTATTCAGTTTCCCGGCGCTCTCGCTTCTTGCCGCCAAAGATTGCGAGAATGCCATCCCAAGCGGCTTTGGCGCAACAACACAAGCAGAGAAGGATCAGGAGGATGATACCAGCGATAACACCAATGACGATACCGGCAATGGCTCCACCGCTGAGTCCACCACCTCCAGCGACCGGAACCATCGTACCGTTAGCGCCTGTTGTGATTGCAGTTTCGAAAGGAACAGTGGTGGTAGGTGAAATAGATTGAGTGACCGTAATGAGGGTCATGGATGTAGGCCGTACTGGTGGAACGTAGGTGCTGTAATATCCGGAACTACCACCACCAGCTGCTGCGCATTGTGAGTTCAACTCGTTGAGACAGTATTGACCGCTAGAACAGCAAATACTGCCACAGGGTGACTCGTTCAATGCATAATTGCAGGTCACGCCTCCGGCTGCTTGTGTGACTTGGGGCGGGACGTAAGAGCTGTAGACGGAAGTGTAGGTTTGCACACCTAACGTTTCCACCCACGTAGTGGTGTAGTATTGCCAGTATCCGCCTTGTGCTGCGCTGACAGGACCACCTCCGCACTGTGCCTGATTGTTAGCATCAGTATAACATTGTTGCCCTGATGCGCAACAGAGTTGACCAGCCCATCCACATGGATTCGCGCAGTCTCGCTTGAAGATTTCTAAGCTTCCGATAAGCTCTGCTGCTCGATCTTCAAGCTGTTGAGGGTACGGTTTTGCTGCTACCCATTGTACGGATGTGAGGAAAAGTGCGGAGAAGGACAAGAGCGAGAACGGAGCTCTGAAAGACGGCATAGTGGGCAACGAGCCCGAAATTGCCGTGGAAATGCGTCAATCGATCGAGGTCGAGCTGTTGGAAGCTCTGATAAGGTTGGAATGTAGATGGTGGGGTAGAAGTTCGGGTTGGAAGTTGGTCGGTTGACTATGGATTGCTCCTACTCTTTTTCGACTGAAGCACCTACTTCTAGCAGAAGTCGAGATATGCGAAAATGTCAGTTTCAACGAACGAATGCAGGTGCGAGTGTGTGTGCAGGAGAATTGGAGAGGAAAGAATTGGGGGAGTGAAGAGGTTGGAGGTTGGATAGTTATCGCAGCTAAAATGCTCTTCCTGCCACTTTTCCCAGGCTTTCCAGCCACCCTTTCGGCAAGTACAACTCCGCCAAGGCGTGAGACACTTAACGGTTGATTATAATCGAATGGCTGGGCGAATACGGGAGGATAATTGCGACAACGTGTTCGAGTAAACTATTTACTTGCGACAATTCTTGAAATTCACGAGTGAATGTTGAGGAAAATTGTCATGATGCCGTCTGCCAGAGGGCTGAGACGATGAGCGCTGGCCCAAGCTCTGCCTCCATAGCAACAACCGCCAAAATAGCAACCTTATCGATAGGCCTCACATTATCAAAATCTTATCATCTTCAAATGAAACTATTGTTTTCCAACAGTAAGCAAGGTCCAAATTGCGATTGTACAGTACTGTATCATAATGCTACATAGTACTCGACACTACCGTCGAAAAGATTACCTTGTCTTATGGCGTTGAGGGTTAATCCAACTTCCCCCTACCGACCATTCATTCCTAAAGTACAAACTCCAGATTTACCAGAATGAGGATCAGAATAATAGATCTTATTACGAACGACTCTTCATTGGAACTTTTTGTGCCTTAGGTATCTTCACTGATAGAAACTCATGTTTCGCGATAGTAATATCCACTAATTCAATCATGACTTGATATTCCAATACTCTTTCTAACAGAAAAATAAAATAGAAAAGTAGCGATGTGTTTACTTATTTCCTATATCAACACATACTATTTTTCTTTATTGATCTTTACCTGTTGTCCTACATCTTTAATTTTAATCCCGTATTTCTTTTTGGTAGTATATCAGTCTTCCCTTTAGCTGTGCAAGCAGAAAAACGATAGAGCTCCTTGCTCATGTCTACCTCCAGCATAACAAGTAGATACGAGGTCATGAGGTACTGTTTTGATGGTAGTGGTAAGTTATTTTCGCAATGGAGGGTCGGAAACTTTCCGCCTGCCTCTTACTCCGCATTGCTTTCTCCGCAGTTTCTTCGCCCCAGCTAATACAATTTTGGAAGCTTCTACAGCTTATGGGATCTGACAATGGTCTCAATCTGCGCATTATGATGAAGGACAACATACACGTGTTTCTAATTGACGGTTGGATTCCGTTATCTTGTTTTCTTTATCAGTACAGTTCTCGTCCTTACGCTTGTAAACTAGTATCCAAATGTTGTCCTCAACTTTTGAAATCGTAGAGTACTATACTTTCCAAGATTTAGTACGAAATGCTATCTTCCTCTTATTCGCACTCTTTGGGACCTATATTGTTATTAATGAAGTGTTGAGATATTCAGCCAGAATACCTGACTTTAAAGGACCGCCAGGGTGGCCAGTCATTGGGAACTTGGCAGATATTCGAGTGAATGCTGCCGAAAAATATAGGCAGTGGACGAGAACCTATGGAGATGTGTACCAAATACAGCTGGGGAATGTACCAATTCTAGTTGTGAATAGTGCGGCTGCTGCGAAAGTCTTATTAGGCCAAAATTCAACAGCATGGAGTTCAAGACCTGCTTTCTATACGTTCCATAAAGTATAACTGGGTTTTCCTCTCGGCTGATGGGAATCTGCTGACTATGATAGGTACTCTCTAATACCGCTGGGACAACTATCGGAACGTCTCCTTTTAGTGAATCGCTGAAGCGTCGCCGAAAAGGGGCAGCATCTGCCTTAAACAAACCATCCATTGCAACGTATATAGATTATCTCGACGAAGAAACTCGAGACTTTGTCCGAGAAGGATTCGAATGCGGTAAAAGTGGTACGGTTGGGGTCGACCCTATGCCGATGATCCAACGATTGAGTCTGAGTCTTGCTCTAACTCTGAATTGGGGGACACGGATGGGAGACCGTTATGATCCATTATTTCATGAGATCACGGAGGTAGAAGACGAAATCAGTCGATTTCGAAGCACTACTGGCAATCTTCAAGACTATATCTCACTGCTACGACTTAATCCACTTAGCGTCGGATCCAGAAGAGCAAGGCAAATGCGGGACCGTCGAGACGTATATCTATCTCGACTCAATAGAGATCTCGATGATAGAATGGAGAAAGGTATACATAAGCCTTGTATTCAAGCTAACGTGATTTTGGACAAGGAAGCCTCCCTGAACAAGGAAGAGTTGACCTCTATCAGCCTGACCATGCTGTCAGGAGGTCTAGATACGGTTACGACATTGACCCAGTGGAGTGTTGCACTCCTAGCTCAACGTCCCGACATCCAAAGAAATGCGATGGAAGCTATCCGAGAGTTCTACTCGGACGAGGAACCGCTTTGCGACCCTCAGGATGACCAGAAATGCGGATATATTGTGGCATTAGTCAGGGAGTGTTTGCGATATTTCAGCGTTCTACGACTAAATCTTCCTCGCACGTCTGTTAAAGATGTGATATACGAGGAAAAACTAGTTCCCGCAGGATCAACAATCTTCCTTAACGCATGGGCGTGTAACAGAGGTTGGTGCCATCTTCTTATATCTAACCGTAAGCTAATATCGGAAGTAGATCCCAAGATTTGGAGTGATCCAGACGTTTTCCGTCCGGAGAGATGGATCGAGCAACCAGAAGCCCCTTTATTCTCCTACGGTATCGGCTATCGCATGTGCGTTGGCATGATGCTTGCCAATCGCGAACTGTATCTGCTTTTTATTCGCATGTTGAACAGTTTTGAAATCATTCAGTATTCAGATGTTGATATTGATCCACTCCTTGGGAGTGCGGATCCAACGAGCCTCGTCACGATGTGTAAGGAGTACAAGGTGATATTTAAGCCCAGGAATGCAGACGCGTTGAGAAGGGATTTGGACGCGACACTGAGATAGACAATCGAATGGGAAAAAAAATAAGATATTAGCTTTGTTTTTAACACTCCCATTTAGAAAAAAAGGAAAGAAAAAGGCAAAACAGTTCCCACCCACTCCTATCCATTGGACGAGGGGCGTGGTACTTCTGCTTGAGGGCATTATCCCCCCTCTAAGGTTCGACCTCTGGACCGGTTGGTTTTGGCCTGATCGGTATGGTGGGGGTTTCCCACTACTATACCACAGGTCTCTGGGATATAGAAAGAACTCACAGTTGTTTATTCATAACCTGCAATTGGAAGGAACGTGTTTAGGGGTCAATGTATAAAAAGTTGGGTGTCAAAATAACAGCTCCCTATTTATATTGTTAATACAATTAATCAATAATAACACTCAAATTTCGATGTGTTAAAAACTTTACCTCAGATTATACAGTACAGTACCAAGTATCAAGCAATAAAGTACCGTCTATGTGAGGCCCGTGCACGACATAGCTTTAGAGTGGCTTACCGTGTCACTGATTAAACCTTCTTCAAAAGCTCACTCCCCGCCCTGACACGGACGTGTTATTGACTCTCGTACTCAAGGTATAGCGCTCGCCTTGAGGAGAAACCTTACTGCCATTATCTTCACTATCGGGATCTGGATAGGTCTTTGGACCACCGATCGAATGGACACGCGATGACCAATGTCGATATATGATAGCGGAGCGACACAGAGCTCGGGGAGGAACTGGAGCAGCAATGGGGCTCCCTTCGCGCCTATTCCAGACGGATGAAGAGCTAGGAAAGCGTGACGATGATCATAAACTGAGGACTACCTTACCCTCGAGGGTATGGAGGGCAGCCCCAAGAGGTTATCGCAAGAGGAGAGTTTTCCTCGCACTCGCCGGTCTCTTCTTGGTATGGCTGTTTATACACAACATACCTACAGATCTTGGACCTGCTGCTCAGCGCCTTCGACCACTGGCAAAACCGTCACCTCCAATGTCGATTGTTGCCCCAACTGGAGCACCCCCAAGAACTTCGAAGGGTTCTGCAGAAGCTACACAGGAGCACTACTACAATGGTATTATAAAGTTTTACGAGTTGGGCGCTTCATTGAAGGCCTTTTCTCGTAGGATGGGATATTCGATGATGAACAGGAATGTCTTATTCGCTGCATCCAGTCTCGAAAGTGCTTCTACACTTTTACCACTCGCGTGTGAGATGGCAAAAGTAGACAGAAATAACGTTCATATGGCGTTAATGGGTAGAGAAGATATCAAAATCGATGATTTTCTAGACATCAATAGTGTCAACTCATCGGAATGTCATGTAACCTGGCATGATGCTCGACCGGACTATTCGTTATACAGCAGTGACGAGAGAGCTGAGGCATGTGTCGCAGCAGCCTTAGGTCATATCAACAACTATCTTCATCCTAAGGTGGCTATCACAGATGATTCAATCAACGAAGACCAGTTTTTCGTTAGGGGGTTAAGGACGCAAGCAGCTGAGCAGGGCCCTCCCATTATCGAATTACCTCGAAGGAATAGGGATAAGCTCAACTGGATAACTAAACTTGGTGCCTGGTCTCTAAGTTCATGGCATACAGCAACTATTGATATATTAATTCAGGCTCCTGCGGAATCATCCGAAGCACTTGCACAACTTCTCCGGTCGATCAAGCATGCCGACTACACTGGGCTTAAGTATCCAAGGTTAACCATTGAACTCCCGTATGAGATCGACTCTCATACGCAGAGATTTCTAGAGGAGTTCAAATGGCCTCCACCAATCAAACAAGCACCAATTAAAGATAACCAACTCATTCTAAGGCGCCGCTTACCCAGTCATAAACTTTCCACAGAGGAAGCATCAACTCGATTTATCGAGTCTTTCTGGCCTTCCTCTTCTACAAATGCTCACGTCTTACTTCTATCCCCCAACGTCCAGCTATCCCCCTCATACTTCCAATACGTAATGTACAACGTACTCGAATACAAGTATTCCTCCTATATCGGTGCTCTAATGGACAAAGTAATCGGCCTCTCCCTCGACCTCCCATCAACCTACCTCAACGGCACCACATCCCTCACCCCCCCAACCGTCGCAAACATGGACGACGTAGCAGGCGCAACCTACATCAACTACGGCCCCAACTCCCCAACCCCCTTCCTCTGGCAAGCTCCCAACAGCAACGCCGTCCTATACTTCGGCGAATCCTGGATCGAGATCCACTCCTTCCTGACCTCGCGCCTCGCAAAACAACACTCCGCGACTCCACCCCCGCAGCGCCGCAAACTCGTCTCTGAAACCCTCCCCTCATGGATGGAATATCTCCTCGAACTCATGCGCGCCAGGGGCTACAGCATCATATACCCCGGCATCCGCGCCTCCAACGCGCTCGCAACCGTGCACAACGAGCTCTACCAACCACCTGAAGAATTCACCAAACCCGCCCTGAACGACAACGACGACGGACACACACCCCCAAAACCAAACCCAGACTCAGAGAAACCCGAACCCTTCCTCACAACCCCCACTCCCCCGCCGAAACCCAATAACCCCGAGCTCCCCCTCTCCTCGCAGCCCCTGCACCTCCTCCTCCCCTTCGACGCATCGCTCCCAGACATCTCGCATCTCCCGCAACTCTCGTTCTCCGGCTCCTACCTCACCGGGCCGGAGGCGTGGGAGCTGGCGCAGCTGAACACGAAGAAGTTCCGAGAGGGAGTTGGCGGGTGCGAGGAGGGAAGGAGGCGGAAGGTTTTTAAGGGGAGTGCGGGGGATTTGTTTTGTTTTCCTGGGGATGAGGGCGGGGATGAGGAGGAGGAGGTTTTGGTGGTGGATGAGATTGGGATGGGGGAGGTGGCTGGGAGTGTGGTCAGTAGTAGTGTAACAGCGTCCAGTACGGGGGTGGGGGTGAAGGGGGAGATGACGGCTACGGATACGGTGGCCTCGGTTTCGGTTACGGTGACGGCGGCGGTGAAGCGGGTTTGATGAGTGTGCGTTAGAGAGCGTCATGATATATGTATGGAGTTTAGCTCGATGGACGGGAGGGTTTGATACCTCCTTTCAGTCGTCTGCCGTAAGTCTATTGGAAATGGCAGGGTGTATTTTTGGCGTCGTGGAGTTTGGTCATGTTATGAAAGCATATGCAGTTATATGGATTATCGTATAAATATTAGGAATAGCTATGCAAATTTGCTGGCATTATCCCAGAATGGCGACTCTGATATCCACGTGTGCAAAAATTCCGTCATCTTCAGGGTTAGGTTGAGATGATGACTCTACCTAGGGTCCGACTCGTTTCAAACATGACTTTTAAGCCGTAGGGCCCTATAGCCTTTTATTTAACAAGTCAGACCTCTACTCTGGGCCTATCATCTTGCTCTGGAAATAGCCGAATTGTTGCAGACGCGCACACCGGAGGCAATATAGAGTACAACTCTATGAGCCAACCAGATCTGTCCATACTTCTGAGAAGTAAATATAATTCATTCGAACCTGGATATAACGATAGCGCAGTTACGCACTAAAAATATCGTTATTTCGAGCTAATCGTAATATCTAGTTTGATATACGGACTAAATTTAGTATAACTTAGTCTTAAAAGAGTAAAATTATTAAGGTAAGCTTAGTAAAAGGGTTATTTAAGGGGTTCTTAGGTACTATATAAGCTACCTCTTATATAAAAATCTTACCTAGTTATAACGATATTAGTATAGCGTACCCTCCGACATCGTAGGAATCCAGGTCATCGTTACGGCTATATGGAAAACGGGGTTTCGCACATAATAGATCGTTATACCTAGGTTATCGTTATATCTACGTATCATACTATTCAGGTTCGACTGTAGCTATTAGGACTCACAGATGGTATGGACTATTTAGCGATGTTCAAGCGGTCCTCGTCCGGGTCCTATCCATCTCTCCACCCCTGATTTCGAGTCTAAAACGGCTTATCCAACACACTCTCATTACCCCCCTTCTTCTGCTCCTCCAGAGCCTGAATCTGTTCCCTATCGGCCCTAAAATTGATCAACGCATTCTCGATCCGCTTCCGACTCTCCGGATCTCGTTTAATCAGCCTTGACGAGCTCACCGATCCAGCTAGTATGCCCATCTCTCCGCCTACCAAAAAACCGCCCAGCCCAATGGAGAGATTGGACGGCAAGTCGTCGATGTGGGAGGGGTAAAGATGGGGTGCAAAGTCTGGTACGGGTTCTAAGGGGGATTTAAATAACGGAAAACATGGAGCGAGGTGATAGGGGGAACGGACCAGTCCTCTGGTCGGCAAACTTGAGATTCGTAGGTTTGTCCGCCGCTCGGAGAGAAGGGAGAAATTGTTTTCCGGGTGCGCGCAGACGGAAGACGGGGAAGAGGCAGAGCCCCATGCCTAGAACGCAGCCAATTCTTACGTGGGTGGAGAACTTGGAGGCGGCGGCCTTGAGGGTGTCGCTGTCGGATTCTTGGAGACTGTTTGATGTATTAGTAATCTAGTTTGGGAGACTCTACATCGGGACTCCGCATACTCATACTTGAAGTGCTCTTCAGCAAGAGCTTGGAGATCGTCGTATGCGTCCTTACGCATCTTACGCAGCATCGCGGAGGAATCGGCGGCCATTATAGTTGTGGTGATTCAATTGCCTGTGTCGTCCGGTTGATAAGAAGCTCTAACAGAAGGATTAAGTCTACCTATTCAGCAATAAGACTCCTAGTAGAGAGAGATAAGATGATGGAAAGTTGCCCATTTTCCACGAATTATCTTGTGTAAATCGGAATGCACGCTCGACAACGTCACCTCATCCCTTACGTCCAAATCCCCGCCAAGCACAGCCGTGACAGTTTCATTACAAGTTTACCTTACATCATCATTGAACACCATATGAACTAATATGGACATTAGATACAAGGGAGGTTACGTGGAATGACACGAGCTATTTGACGGTATTGTGCAGTATAACTCTTAAGCTGACTCTAGAAAATCAATCCTCGTACATCCATGGATGTTTACAAACATTCGTCGTTCCCCCACCTCGACTATTCATTATGCAAAGCCCAAAATGGAACTGGAATAATTCATTCTCGGTGCAAGTATTAGGTTACAATGCTCCCAATACAGCTGCCAGAAATCCAACTAGTCCAGCCCCTGCTCCCGCCCCTATACCTCCGACTTCTCCGTATTGTAGCACTGCAGCTCCTGAGCTCGTCGGAAGGGCGTCTGTAATTTGTATCGCATCAGTGGTATCGATGTCTTCCGTATTGGTCGGGTCCAGCACGCTATTTGCAGTTGAAAGTAGATCAGACAATGTTTCGATCACTGGATTTGAGATGACAGCGGTTGTGCTCTCGGATGTGACCGTGATAGAGGGTGTCTGAGTTGCTTCAGAAAGAAAAGACCCAATCGCGGAGGTAGCATCGGATACGATTTCTGTTGGGTTGAATGGACTGTCTGTGGGATCCTGTCCGGAGACAAGAAAAGGGAGAATGAGGATTGGTAGATATGTTGGTCTCATTGTGAGTGTTCGCAGATAGTAAATGACTTGTAATTTAGAAATGTATTTGCTCTTCTGTGAAACGTTTCCAACAGAATTTCGGAAGAAGATGTATGGAATTGGGGAATTGGAGCAGCAGAAATTTCGTAGCTGTCGAAAAGCTACCCTCAGCTTTTCTTTTATAATACCAAAGAAGAAATCATCAACAATAGTCTCTACGTCAAAGACAAGACACAAGCTCTCGAGGTAAGAGCAATAGCTTCTATGCATCACACCCTCATCATGCAACTTAACCTACCACAGCCGTGGACCTACCAAACCGGCAATGAAAGATGCGTTCCTGGGACATGTTTCTTTCTTGGCTTCTGTTCCAGAACGGAGCAAGACCGCCCAAAGAGTCAGAGTTGGGGCATTCTATCAGTGATCTGCTACTTAAAGCAGCGTTTCTGATATCTGGCGTTATGCACGTGCATACTAACCTTGTATGTGATTCGTTCATGTTATGAACCTTTTGGATTTCTGGGAGAGGTTGATACACGCCTTGTTCTCTTGGCGGAGTACTTGGCCAAAAGTGATGCCGATGGAGGTCCAAGGAAACTTTAGGAGCACGAGGAGATACCTAACGCTGAAGTACAGTAATATCAATATTCGTTCCTCCCTGTCAAAGCTGTCTCAGGAACCCCTTGGACCGAAGGGACGTTCCCAGGTGGGCAGTTATCCCAGAGAAATAGAGTATTTCGGTATGGTAGCCACATACTCCGTACTCTGTACCAGTGCTGACGGAGGTGGTCATCAAATCCGAAGGCGATACGAGAGTCCACATGCATGACGATCGAAGTTTCATTTTACTGAAGGTTGAAGAATCAGGCAATGATGCCCTTGGAATGGAAAGAAAGGAGATCGACAACATTGTGAGGTTGGACTGAATAATGGACTCAAGGACTGTTCTGGTGGATTGAGGAGTTTGTTCAGTCCGCCAAGCATGTTTCTGCTTTCGGCCTAGTTCAAGTCTGGAAACTACCTTAGTTCTACCTTACAGTACTCGCGAAGTCGCGACTCTAATCTTTCTTGTTACCTTGCGCGTTATCAAACCCAAATATCCTGTGGAAATAGTTTTACCTATACGAATTGATTGGCTTGAAATATCGACTTCTCGCGAACTGTACTCCTGAAGATTTCAAAGCTCATATTGTACAGACTTCTGCTCGTCGCAAATTACCCTATCAGAAACTTCTTAGGTCATAATAAAGATACATCTAAAATGCTACTATCATCAATAGGGGTGTTTCATCTTGAGAGACTTTAACGGCTCTTATGGTGAACAGAGTCGTTCTTTCGCCCTAGCCATTTCCCTTGCGAATTATGTCTAAGAATAACGATGATAGCTTTAAGAAACATGTACAAAAAGTCTGCACGCTTAGAACGCACGATGACGCTTTTTCAAAAGATGATGTTATTGTCAACATTGAAAGATTCCCCGAACTTAATTTATCAGTCGGATCGTTGGCGAAGATTTTAGCAATAAAAAAGACTACTCAGGTCCATGATTTTCACAGAGATCCATCGAATCAACATGAAGATGGAAGTGGAGCAGATGGATCGGCGAAGACATCTCGGCGTCGACAAAGGGCCGCTCCAGTAACGGTGACCTTAGATGAAACTGGTTCAACCATCGCTGGGGGACGGGAGGTGGACCTCCAGAAATGCTATGTTCTTGTGGTCAAAGGTGCTTCTCAAGAGCAAAAAGCTAAGCTATCTCACCTACAAGTTTCAATTCACAAGTCAATAGCGGACATTTTTGGCTTTCGTAATCAGATGCAAGTCGTACTTTCCACCGCCGACGAGGAGTCACATTCAGCATCCCATGTGGAAATCACATTTCGAGAGGGCTACCTTTCCAGAGCGGATATGTGGCGGTTAACACTATCAGAACTCAGTCAAAAGAGCGTATATAAGGGTCAAAAAATACTCTTCTTGGGCACTGTCAGAGGAATTGTGAAAAATGTCTACGTTAACGAGCAATCCACTAGAACTGCGTATTTTTCCTCCTCATCGAAACCGATTTTCCGGAGCGAGTCAGCGCGATACGTCCTATTCATTCAAATGTCAAAGGAGATGTGGGATTTTGACAGTGAAGGATCAGGAGAGATCATGTTTAATAAAGTTATCAACGGCTTTCTTCCAGAACTCTTCAAGAGATGGATGAAAATAAACGCACGGCATCTAGTTACTATCATTTTATTTAGCCGCCTGGAGTATGAAGTGCCAGCGCAGCTAGATCAAATGGGATCAGAAATAAATAATCCTAATGAGGACTTGCCGAGCAACAACACCGCAACCGAAACGCGTGACTTCTACCGTGTCGTCGTCAGCGAAATGGCAAGCGGAGATTGGATTAACATATTATATCAACTTAAGAAAGAATTCAAAACCTTCCTACGCGATGTTTCGCTGGTTTCATTTGAGGATATTCGTCTTCAGCAGCTTGACCAGGATAATTCGGACCATGAGGAAAGACCCCCCGTTGTCATTGCGGGAAAACCTACAAGATCATTCAATGGCAATGTTTTGGAAGCAATCAATCTTGCTGCAACACAATTCTCCGAGGATTACATAGATCGCGACTTGATTCGTACTGGGATCTCAATCATTGTTATTTCACCCGGATCTGGCCTTTTCGAGGTCGACTATAACATGTTGAAATTGACCACTGATACGCTTGTGGGTACAGGGATCGGCATCGATCTCGTTTGCCTTTCGCCCATGCCATTACATTCTGTACCATTATTCAAGTACCGTAGCCCAGTTTTAGTAAAACCCATACGTTCAGAAAATGCACCTTTGGAAAAGAAATACTCTGTACCTCATTTTCGCTCAAAAGGGCTAGAGCACAGCAAAAGACTCGATCTAGACCGACTTCTAAAAAGCGAAGAGCGTCAACGTCATGGTTTACCCCCTTTGGTTGATATAGAACCTGGGGAATGGGGATATGCAATCCCCCATTGGCTTGACATATCATTCTGGTCAGGTCCAATTGACGAGAGTTTTGACTCGTCTCGGGGGAAACAGACACTCAAGGTCGCTAATAAGCGTCGTCAAACCCATTTCAATAATTTTGACCTCCGTTGTCGAATGTATGAGCTGCAGATGATGGGTATAACGGATATTTTCAGCGGTATTGATTATTTAGGCCTGCTTTCGGATGAGGTTGGAGAATATCCAGGTTTACCGACTGGTTTCTGGCGTCGCCCATTCCAGGATAGAAAGCAACGTCAGTATTTAACAGAGGAAAATGAGCCATATGGAGATATGACCCCCTTACGCTTAGCGTTGAGTGATGAGGAAGAAATCACTAGTGGGGAGGAAGACCGATTGAAACCTTTGAGAACTACACAACTATCGCTGAAAGGTTGGATGGAGGATTATGACCGCAGGACGTTCCAGAAATTGACGGACAAAGAGCGACCCCGTCAGCTCCTTCACGTAACGAGTAGAAAGCGACTGGAAGCAAACTCTACAAAAAAGGATAGCACACATCTGAGTCAAGACGACGAAGATCAAAGCTCTTCAAAGGTCAAATCGGCCCTAGAATTGACTCGTACCTATGATAGTCAGTCGAATAGAGCTGGCCGCTCGAATAACGGTAGCCGCAGAGCTTCGGTTGTTCCTCAGGCGGTGGGCGTAGGAGAGAAGACTATCGAACACAAGGGACATAGGAACTCATCGATTACTCCTCTTCGGGCAACAAGGCCAGGAAATCATCAACAACGCGTTGTTTCTGACTTCGAACAACGGCATAAATACGCAAACATGTCCGAGCCCCAGGTGACTCATAGTATTAGTCCACATCTTAGGTCAGATAACTTAGGTTACGGAAGAGGTCACAATGATGGGGCTTATAATCCAGCATATGCGCGTAGCATGTATAGTTCTTCCCCTTCATCTCAAACCGGTGTTAAGAGTGGAAAGTCCGAGGTTTCAGCGGCGTCCAAAGATGATGCTGTGAAGAATGAGACCGAACAGCGTCGTCCCGTCAAATCTTTCACCAGGTATTTAAGCTTCGAAAACTGGGGTTTCGGGGCGAGGACGGACACTGCAAGTACGGCTACGGCCATGGGCGAGCATGCTCAAGCGGCTCCAAAGTCTGAAGAGCCTTTAAAGAGGATCTCGAGTGTTGGAAGACAAGACGCTCCCGATGCCGCGTCCACTCTTGGTGCCCTACTTGGTCGAAAAGCTCCCCAACGATTTCAGTCTACATCTACCATCGACACAAGTAGCGCAAGGGATGTCACTGATGATTCAGGTCGACGTACTCAACCTATTACCATAAAAGCTAGTAATGTATTTATGAACCCCGATGAATCTGAGAAGGCACTCATTGCAAGTGGCTCAGGAGATACCGTAAAAGAAACCCGAATCGTGCATACTCATGAACCTCTTCCTGGAGGACAACCCTCAAGTGCGGGTAATGCTGGATTATTCATTTATTCTGGCTCAAAGGAACTTCGAAGACGTGTCGGCCCAAAACCACTTGATCTTGAGTTTACGAAGGCAAAGCAAGAGCATCCCGACGTTATATCTCCGACGAGTGCTTTGGCACCTTGGCTAGTTCTCGTGAATCCGTGTAACCCCAAGAAAAATCATGTTCTTGTAAACAGCCAGTTTCGCCGATGGCAACATGTATTTCCTCGACCTCTGCGCACATCTTCTATCAAGTGGAAATCACTATGCTCTCCCGCCTCTGTACCCCTGACTAATGAATATTTCCCTTCGCCGGACCAACTTGCAGAAGAGTACCAAGAACGACCTTACAAAATTGCCCAAAATGATGAAGATGATAACAGCGATATACCCAAGAGCAGAAAAGCTTTGATAAGAGAGCTTGTAGCTCATCGCCTTTCTCATGGTTTCCAAGTCATCGTGGGTCAGCTTGTTGCAACCTATTCGGGGGCTCAACCTATTGATACCATGACACTATTCAAATCGGATTTCATGTCCCAGGACGGTGATCGAGTATTCATGTGCGTCGGCCATACGATCCACCAATTAGTCTGCGCTCCAGAAGGCGGGATTGAAGTGCGACGGTTCAGTCGAAAGCCAACTGTGGCTCTAGAATCCCGCGCTGGAGTCGACTCACCCCTTGAATACACGCCATTTATTCGCACAGCCCTTGAACTAGATTATCGACCCCGTAAAGTTACACTTAAACCTCCTGGAGATGATTACAACTGGAATTATATCGATAACTTCCTAGCTGGATACTACGAAGATTTTTCAGATTCACTGCGGTTTTGGCGCGCTCGCTTCGTTCTGATACCTGTTGAACTAAAGACACCCCATCACAATCGTCGTCTACTGCCGTCAGTAATTGAAGACTCGGAGGAGGAAATGAGACTCGAGGGTATCAGGAAGCTGACTCAAGTATGGCAAAGAAACAGATACATACCTCCTGAGGAAAGAGCTCACCAATCCCGTGCACGCAAGCGCAAGATTGATACAAACCCACTTGCGATCGAGTATCAAACAAGAGATCCATCCGTCATTATTGCCGCGGGTCCGGATAACCCCATGCTAGCTGAGGGAGAACAAAGGGGATATGTCACTCAAATCTTTGCGGATTCTGAGCTGTATCATAGATCAAGTATCGATCTGCACAAGCTAGCACAGGACTTGCAAGGTGAAAAGGGCATTCCAATGGGAGACAGAAGATGGCACCTTCGATTGCATTACAACTGTTTTACGGGATTTGACTTGACGACCTGGCTATTGCAGAATTTCAGTGACGTCGATGACCGGGACGAAGCTGTGGAGTTAGGTAATGACCTAATGAAACGGGGACTGTTCCAACATGTGTCTAGGAAACATCAATTCCGAGATGGGCATTTCTTGTATCAAATCACGAGCGAATACCGCCCCGATGCTAGAATCGGATGGTTTCCGAGGCGTGCGGACCGCTCCGTGCCTTCAACTCCGTACTCAGACCTGGATAAAGGAGGTGCTGGCCGGAAGCACTCTCGCCCAAGTACTGATAGCGATAATGAAAGGACGCCTACGAAAGAAGAGGCTCCAAGACGCAAAGTCAAGCTCAGTCATGTTATGCGCTACGATGTTGATCCACGTAAGAAGTCGTATCGTTCAGAGATCATCAATCTACATTATGATAGGTTGCATAACCCGGATAATTGTTACCACATTCGCATAGATTGGATGAATGTCACAGCTAAGTTTATTGAGGATGCCATCCAGTCCTGGTCTTCCACCGTTGAGAGATACGGATTGAAACTTGTCGAGCTTCCAATCGCTGAAGCTTCAAGTATATCAGAAGGACATCCTTTCAGGGCGCCGTATATCGTTAAACTTGCTGTTCAGCCCCCAGCACAACAGCCAGCACATTTCTTCGATACAACCTCCTTCACCCCTCTACCTCTCCAGGACAAGTTCTTCTATAACAAGGCTTTGCTTAGGAAGCTTAACTTTGTCCTTGACATTGAATCAGCTGCAAGTTTTCCACCGAACGTTGACGTGAAATACTCCTGGGGTAAGCCAGACTACAAGTACACACAGTATATCCATAAATCGGGGGTGCTCCTAGTCCAGATAACTGATGAAGGCCATTTTCTACTTACTGCAAACAGACTTGCGAATACTCGTACGTCTAAAGATCCAAACAGGTTCAACCTCACCGAACACAGTGATCGCTGGTCTGCTGGACCCGCGCATGGTACGCATAGTGGACGAAATTCAGATCGAACTTCGCCGTACAATTCGCCGCTAGTGCGAGCGATCCCAGAGAACTATCCTGTTCCACCCAGGCATTGGAGAATGGATAGATCGCGTTTGACCCCAGAACAGCTTAAAGATGATATGGAAGCGTTCTGTTCTGATGAGGCCGCGCTTAGATCTTTCTACGATGAAGTATTCAAGCCAAAAGCTTCTCCGAGTCCTAACGTCACACCGATCCTAGATTCTCAGATTCCAGCGCTTGGGCTGCCTCCGAGCATTACTGTTAGGGACACATCACCATCACCAAGGTTAGGAGCTCCAATGATATCATCCGACTCCGCCGCCTATAGGAAGAGATACTCAATGGCTGATATTCACGAGCTGAGGCATCCGTAGAGGAATTATAACCTTCTCACACTTCTCCTGTACTGTACTCCGTTCATGCCGTGATAAGCGTTTCGCAGGTTGTCGTATGCATTGTTTTCACATATTCACGGATTACAGCCCTGCTCATGTTATCCTAGGAATAGCCAAGCGGCCGGTATCGGGGTTTTGACTGGTAAAAGGCGTTGAAATGGATTACTGTTGGTGTGGATGGATTCTCGAAAGGATTCCTGTCGAGTGTTGTTATTCGGCGGATACGCGGGACGACTGGGCCCTAGCGACCCAATCTCTCGGAAATGCTGCGTGATGCGTTGTGCTCATTATGCGGAATTGAGAAATTCGTAGCCGTCAGTTTTCAGTCATCCATGGTGTTGCAACGGTATGATAGCATCGTGTTTTTCGGCATGCCGTAGAGTTTTCGAAAAGCTTCAGTTCGGACAAATGTATAATAGCGGAGTTATGGCTGAGACTCGGAGGTACTGTATTTTATCTAGATTACAAGCTTGGATCGATGGATGCCTCACCATATTATCCTCTATGTCACATGCTTCATCCTCTCACATCTGCTCGTATCCTTATGGAGAAGTCCGTTTTATACTTTAATTTCTTTCGGCTCCTTTGACGGTCAAATGCAAAGATGATCAAGAGGAGTACTATGAGACGAAAGATGCGCCAAAGTTACTACGTCAAGTGCACAAGTGTGCAGATTCGACAGCGTACTGACAGTAGTGGAGTAACAGGAAGTTCGCATGGCCTTTAACCGGGCTTTTCAACCGTAGAAGTAGCAACAGCAGCGCCGCGCCCAGATTCTGCTCTAGATTGATCAGTTTGAAGATCCGGGGAAATACAGCAATATCAGAGAAACCTGGGCAATAGAGCTTCGAGAAGATGGCACGGCAATATATGATCAGATCAATCATGCTGACTTTGTAATATCTTTTGCATAAGTCGCCGTAGCTAGAACTAGTTCCACTGTACGTATGGACTTCTTCTTTCTATCAACGTTTTTCTCCCCCGTCTGGCGAACTGCCAGAACTCTCGTTGAAAGGGCTTTGCTAAATGCATGAGGCTTACTCTCCACTACTGTAGAACTAGAGACGCTCCTATCATTGATCGAAAATGAACAACGGTCAGCCCTGCCGATACTGCAGCTTTGGTTCACATCAGGTGTGATAGCATGATGCAAGTAATGAATTTTCAATCACCACTTCTCTCGTTGAGAAGGAGATCGAACGATCACTACGAATACAGAATCCGGACCCGAGGATCTCGAAATGTGCGGCCCTCGGTAACAGAGCCCAAGGGACATAATCTTCCCCGTAGATCAGCGAGGGCATCATCCTGAGTACTTTATAAACACTTTGTGAACAGTTAATCAGTGACAAGATCTCCAGAGGCGTGAGAGATAGACGGGAGGATGACGGGAGCTGCCGATAGAAGCGTATATTTCTTTAGTTCCTTTTTGAAGCTGAAGTATTTTTCTGCTTAGAATAGACAGCTTGGAGGTACTCCGTATGCAGCCACTTCTGGACTTGTATGTGGAAGGATTAAGGATTTTCTATACCGCACTACATTACTACTCACACTACTGTACTTTTGATCCCGTCACTCTAGATTCCTGATTATTTTCGGCTTGTATGTGTTGAGAATTGGAGAGCCGTATCGAGATTCGAGAAGCCGAGTCTGAAATTGTAGCAACCAATGAAGGAAAAGGTTTTAGACCGCTTCTTTACCTTGCAACCTCACTTGCCCATCCTTGGCTTAGTATAGTTAGCCGTTAGGTAGGTTCCACGACCACAAAAGGCAATCAACCACGCTCTACGCCGACAGCTGCCTTTCACATTTCCTTCACCTTTCTGTAACATCACAACAAACCCTCTGCTAGATTTTCACCTTTACCTGCAAATTAATACCATACCCATTTACATAGACACATCTCAAAGGGTCACGTTAATTGAAAGAAGTCAGGCTACATTACTTTGTGGCCCAAGTTCCTCACCATCATCCGTCCAGTTACTCCGATCACGCTTTTGACTACTTACACGGCCATGTGCTTTTCATGCTCCTCAATCTCTGTGACGGAGTCTTGGAAACCTGACCTTAATACCCGCATACCTTACAACTCCGAATCTTGTAGCCCTTAAATTTCTACCGCACATGGAAACATCTTCCAATAATCCGCGAAGATGCTCGGCCAACTTCTACACTCGTTCAATCCCTCCCGTCGCGGAGTACCGCGCCCACCTACGATGATCGAATCGGAAGTTGAAGATGCACATACGAAGAATCTACTGTTTCCAGACGCTGCTATACTGTTACCTGAGGGTCAGGCATATCACCTCTCGAGCCCGCCTAGTACCGTTGGAAATGTGTCTGGAAATGGTTATGACGGAACGCAAGAAGGGAATCTTTCAGATTTAGAACACTCAAGAGACGTTAGGTTTATAATAGCGCAAGATGAAGTACACGGCCATCGTGCGGTGTTGTTCGATTCAAAGCAGCACTCACTGTCCGAATCCCCGAAAGAAAGTCCTACAATGAGGGCAGTCCGAAGGCCTTCCGTGAGCGGTGGACCTTCACTGCCACCTACTGGCGCCTTCTCCTCCCGTAGAGCTTCGCTAACTTCAGAAATTACTCCACCACGGTCACCAGCTGCTCTCCCAGGCGGGGGAGTCTTTTTCCGTTCGCGAGCACGAAATACCTCTATATCGTCCATGCCCAACATTGATGAGACAACTTCTAATCGCACATGGGAGTCGGATGAGATAGTCAAGACGTGCTTAGACTGCATGTTCGGGAATGTAGCTATGGGGTATCGTGGACCGGGTTACAAGTTTCACATTGTACCCCTCGAGCCAAAAGCTCCTGAACAAAGTATCCCAAGCCCCATACTAGAAGGTTCAAGCTCTTTCGGTAGGGCGGAAGGGAGACGACGAAGTAATTTGGCACGATCTTATACTCCATCGAATCCTCCTCCAGATCTACCTCCTTGGAGTGCTGAAAGCCCTAATCTGAGTAACAAAGACGCACCTCGCAGGACTTTAATCTACACTCGTACCTTTTCCGTACCTGATCAGATTGAGCCAACGACTGGTACCCCTCGCGACAGTCCGATGACTCCCCATGGGTCGTTAAACAAAGGTCATAGCTTTCCATTTTCACGAAATGACGCAGGAAATAGGCCATCTAATCTTCACCAACAGAGATCCAGAGCTACTAAATCCCCAATGTACGCTATTACTCTTATAGTGCACCTTCCAGTTTCGCAATCGCGCCCTTCGGTGCGGTTTCCTAAAATGGCCCAACGGACTCCAGGATCTCTCCACGGTCACGATTCTCTTGCATCCTCATTGGATTCAGATCAGCGTGCAGGATGGTCGCTGATTGACACTGCCTCTGTGATGGACTCGTTCTGGTCTTCAACTAGCGATGTCGATGAGCGCGTTGATGCAGTAGGACATCATTGGGATGTGATTACGCGAACTTTGAACGCACTACAAGTCGTGGCGCAGAAGAAAATTATCGAACTCTTTAAAGCACAAGGTATGGTCGATTCAGCCGTACCTGCTTCCCAGTTGTCTAATCGCACGTCGCTCCCCACTCAAAACGGTCATCCTCAGGGCAATCGCCAACACTATCTTCGACCGTACGAACTCGCCTTCGATAAGGAAATCAAGAATGCGGTTGCTCGTGCCAGCGAGAGGGTTGTACGTGGTATGAAGATTCCGAGAGTGATAACCGGGCAGGGTCGTTGGGGTGTCTGGCGTGAGGAAGCCAGATGGTTGGGACGATGGGCTGGTGGCCGAGATCAGAACTTCTTTTTCTTCAATCTTTTGACAGCATTCCTTGGGACACATACTGAGTGGCTCAGCATACTTGGACCCAAATGGCATCGGAAACGACATTACGAGCAGCAGAAATCGAATGTCGGGGAAGATATTGGCCTATTTAGCAGGACCGTTATCGCCTCAACAGATAAAATGGCGGCAAGAAGATTGATTTTTCTTCTCTCTACATTCCTACCTGCATCGCATATTACTCAAGATAATGCTTCACCCGCTCGACCAAGCACGTCAGCATCGTTCAGGGCATATTCTCAGTCACCACCATCAAATCTTACCGTTTCCCGTCAACCTTCACTTCGACGGACAATTAATCGACGTGGAAACAGAAGCCGCACTAATATGAAGCATTCCCTTCCTGGTAAGGGACAAGAGTCGTCGACCGCTAATGTTACTGAGGAAAGCGAATCAGCAGATCCTTCTTTCTCGCAGTATCATCATTCACGTCGCCCTTCAGAGGCACTGTCATTTGTCACAATAGCTGATCTCCCTAATCTCTCACATATTGACCTGAATGCGCGAAAGTGCAGTGCTGCCACGACATCCACTGTTACCCCTGAGGATGCAATACCGGTGGCTCACTTCACGAGCCATCGCGGTACACACACCGGTCCGAGACCAGGAAGCAGCAGTAGCCTTGCCTCTACCAACCTAATCAATGCTTTGCAGAGAAATAATAGTGCCACGGCGAGCAGTCCTAGCTCGGAATCTCAACCCAGTCGATGGGGAAGTCTCATGAGCTTTTGGAGCAGCAATGGGCGACGAGAGTCGTCTACGGATCACAGTGATATACTTCAAACTACTGATGAGGGCTTGGGAATTTCTGGCGCGGGACCGAGAGTACAAGATCGGAGATCAAAGAGTCGATTGGAACAAATGGTGGATGAAGCAGGAATGGTGGGAACGTATAAGCACGACTTTGATGATCCCTCTCAACCAGTATCAGAAGACTCTGCAGCTTCTTCGCGACAACTTCCATCTGATGTTCATATCATCCGTACCGCGGGCCGACCCATTCCGGCCCGACCGCGGACATCCCATTCGCCTCTTAAACTCTCTGTTAACTCTGCAGATGGCGTCATCGATGTCGATATTCCAATCCCCTCGTTTGGTTCACCACTCAACTCTCCTTTTCTCGGAGCTGCTCAATCTGTTTCTAGCGCTGAGGGTGGCTCTTCGTATGGCCAGACCTCGATACAGTCGTATTCTCGTCGCCAAGATCACGAGAATCGCGTCAACGTCGCCGGCTGGCTGAGCAAATTCCATCCGGATTTCTCCCTTCAGGGAGTGAATCAATATCCAGAGCTCGAACGCGATATCCGAGAAGCCATGCAGCTCGAACCAACGCCGCTATCGTCTTCAGTAACGCCAACAATCGAATCCGGCCCAGTGGAGAAGTGGATCGATGTCGCCCAAACCCTGATCGCAGACACGACCTCCTTCACAGTTAAGCGAATCCGTCTCCGACGACACGTCCGCCTCATCCCGATGCCGAACCAACCTGCCATGACGCCCGGACCGCACGCACAACGCAGTCAATACGGCAATCCGTACAGCATGGGCGCCGGCCCGAACCTCCCGATGACGGAAATGCTCCTCGGCGAGCAGTGGGACGACGAACAGATCTGCGACCTCGACGGCATCCTCGCCGACGCCGTCGAGCGCGTCCTAGCCACCAGCACCACCCCCGACACAACGAAAGACCCGAGCCGCGTCAGCAGCCGCAGCAGTTCCGTCCGCGGTCGTCCTGGTCTCCGGTCTACTCGCTCCATGGATGTGGACCGCGACACTACCAATATCACTCCAGCGCCTTCTAACACCTCTACGGCCACCGTCGTTCCAGACTCCCAATCGACTCTAGAACCAGAGGAGCAAGCGATACAGACACCCGTCTTGGAGATCCCGAAACACGAGTGTAAGTGCGTCGTCCTAGGCGCGCTGGAACAGATCGTCAAGACGGTTAATAAAGGCGAGAAGCGCGCGAGGGAGAAGGCGGAGGGGAAGAACATACAAGAGAGTAAGAGGAAGGAGAGACTCGGTGCTGGCGATAGCACGCTTAGGGATGGTGTTAGGAGGTGGTTGCGCGACGTCGAGGATGCCGCGGCGAAGTAGGCATTGGTTTTAAGTGGGTTTGTTGGGGCGTAGGTAGGTTTATTTCCTGGGATCTTGATCTTGTCCCGTCGATGTTTCCGAGGGGCATGTAATCGTATACTTTCTTTCCTTTCCTTCTCCTGCGTTTCTTTTATCGAGATTCTCACGCTGTGGGATGTACTACCCCCGTATCCTTCTTCTTTCTCTTCTTTAAAGATGCCCTATGCAGAAGCTCCAGTTTTATGTTCTTCCCTTTAGAGATTCCCCCGATACGAATGTGGTGGAAGGCGAGATGGTTTTAATGACGGTAATGAGGGCACGCTGTAATGACTAATGACGGGATTAATCACATGCATATAGACGAATTATATTCACGGCTGAGGTAGAATAGAAAGTATATGGTATCATATATAGCAGCATTGCGGTCTTATGTGTTGCTGGTACGTGAAACAGATGCGGGTTGAATTTGAAGGTAGATGGTGATATCAAAGCTAATCAAACACACACTTTCAAAACCAACGTTTAGGAATTCCGCTTGTATCTTCTCCCAAAAGGATGCTTCTCTGGTTACTTCTTCAGCGCCGCCAACGCAGCCTTGACAGCCGGCACCTCCTCATCCTTACCCAAGATGTCAGGCACAGGTCCTACGGGCGTGATACTCTGTTTCACAATCAGCACTTATCCCTCGCAACTTCCTACCAACCACCCATTCCTCACCCACACTTAAAAAGGGGATGAACTCACAAACTGATTGATCTGACGATGACTCTTCGTATAATGCCTCTTGATATGCTCAAACTGCGTCGTGTCCCCGAACGCCGGCTCATCCCAATACAGCTTCCGCAACCACTTATGAATGGCGGGGTATCCCGAGCGTATATCCCTGATATTGCACTTGAAGTGCTGCACGTAGACGGGGTCGAAGCGCACGACGGTCGTGTACAGCCTTACGTCGGCCTCGGTGACACGGTCGCCGAAATAGTACGGGCCTGGGGAAGAAGCGAGGTGCGCTTCGACGCGGTCTAAGGCGGTGAAGAGGGCGCGCACGTTAGACTCGTACGCTTCACCCGTGGTGGCGAAACCGGATTTGTACACGCCGTTGTTGATGTCGTTGTAGGTCCATGTATTCGTCTCTTCGATTTTCTCCCGCAGCTCGGCGGGGAACAGGTCGAGGGATTTGTGGGGCTCCGGGAGCAGGCCGTCGAAGGAGTAGTACAGCATCCGGATTATGTCGGCCGATTCGTTGTTCACGATCTTGTTGGTCTTTTTGTCGTAGAGGGTCGGCACGGTGAAGCGGCCGCTGTAGGAGGAGTCGTGCGCAAGGTAGATCTGCCGCAGGTGCGTGTAGTCGGGGTGCAGTGGGTCGGGGGTGACGTTTTCTCCGGGGACGTCCTCGTTGGGCTCGGCGAAGCGCCAGCCTGGGAGGTGGGTAAGTAAGGGTTTAGGAGTATAGGTGTTTATGGAAACATGGGGATGTATAGGGGTAGGGGGGCTTTTTGTTAGGAAGGAGATACCTTTCTCAAGCATATGCCAGTGAACGGCGGTGAAGGGGATGATGTCCTCGAGTCCCTTCAGCTTCCGTACGATGAGAGTCCGATGGGCCCAGGGACAAGCGTACGAGACGTAGAGATGGTAGCGATCTTTCTCGGGTGGATACTGAGCTCCAGGCTCAGTGGATACCCAGTTTCTGAAGCTGGAGTCCTGGCGCTTGAACTCTCCTGATTTGTCGGATGGATCGACCCAATTGAGGATGTTTTTCTTATCGTCTTTATCCTAGAGGGTGTGTAAGAGCTCTGGTTTGATAATTAAATAAGATACAATCCTTGAACTCACTGATGACATAGTTGCGAAGCTCCGTGGTATGATTATTGACTGGAATGCTGCACTCCTAAGGTGACCTGATACTAATCTCGCTCTCGAAAGGATTGAATTCATAAGATAACAAAAGAGAGGATTCGAAAGGAGAGCGGAGAAGACGAGTATTAAAGTAAAAGATTTGAGCAGTATGTGCATGAATTGAAGGTATATCCAGCTGAACGTTGATGGTATGGTATTGACGTGCTAGATAGCTCATAGCAGGGGTGGTTTGGTGGGGAGAATGGATGACATAGCCTGACAAAAGCACCCCACATATTGATCAGGATGAATTCGTACTAGCTTCAATTGATGAATATCTGCATTACAAATGCTTTGAAAATCTCCATCTGCCTACTTCAACTTCATAAGCAATTTCCCCTTCTCATCACCAATCACCCTATCTGTATTCTGTTCAAATGTCGAATTTGGACCTTCTTCCGGCCGTCATGCATTTACCCATCTTCAATCTTCGGAATTGTACTGTACAGTTTACCCCTGACTCTGACGGTCGAGTACATTCCCAATATCAAATCCACAACTCCACGCGTTGAAATAACCCCAGAACTCCATATAAAAGTCAAAGTTCATGCATAGTACACCCAGAACACACCATGCATATAAAGAAATCTATATTTCCACTTGAGGGAACGAACTCCAGGTATAGTGCACAAACAGAACCTCCATGTATAGAAAAAAACCCAGACTCCATGTATAGATGGCGTGACCCAGAACTCATATATCACCCCTTGTATCTAAACCCTCTCTCCCCCAACCCCTTCTCCGATGGTTAAGTCTCTCATTCCTATGCTCAGCTTCATCATCGCCCAATTGTTCATCAACACTGCGTTTCCTTCCCCCTGTCTGCTGGACCTGATTTTCAATTCCATATTCCATTCCGTTCATTTTCTGCTGGACAAGGTTTTCAGATTGGTATACCATGGAAGTAATTTTATTCTGAGCTGGAGCTCCATGCTGATGTGTGAGGGTAGCAAATTGCTGTCGGGAGGAGCCAAACTACCGCTGTTGTCATGCTAATGTACTCCGACGATTCGGTACCTGTATAGGCTCAACGAATTCGATTTCTTGAGATAAATCGATATACGACTGTTGGATATTCGCTGCTGTTCGTTGTTCCGGTACAGGGTTCTCGAATTCAATTTTTCGAGTGAAATCGAACTTCGGCTGCTGAACATTCCATGTATTCAGTCTCTTCGGTACAGGCTGAGTGAAGTCGACTTCCCTAATTTTCTTCATGACCGCGCTTCTGTCCACCCGGTTGTTGAGGTGGCACCAACGGGTAGAGATTCGTATTGAATTGCTGCTGATTACCGGGGAATTGCTGTCGGTGTTGTACATTTTGTAGTCCATTAGGATTCATCCATGAATCGACAGTCTGCTGAAACTGTTGCTGCACAAATTGGTCGTACCCCATTCCTTGAGCTACCAGCTGTCGATGATAGCTCGTATCGTATTCAGTGTTGAGTACTGGTTGGGTCAACAGGGCCGCATTATGATCCCAACCGGGGGCCCAAAGCGACTGCCGTGTCTCTGTTTGTGGATCGCCATATGATTGCATTGGCTGCCGTGGTGGTGCAAATGGAACCCGTGGAGGTTGACCCCCTGGCACCGTCTTCATCCATTGACCGTCATGTGAGGGCCCCAAGGATTCTAGTGACGGGCGTATATTGTGTAGTTGTGTATGTGGCGTTGGCAAAAATGAACCGGCTTGTTGTTGGAGTTGACCAGTGCCAGGAGTATGTGCAAATAAACCAGCTTGTTTCTGCTGATGTAGTTGCTGCGGAGGTGCTAAGTTTGCAAATTGCTGCGATGGAGAGTGATATCTGACCACATTCATCATGGGGGATGGAGTGAACAACTGCTGGCCACCTACGTTCGTCTGCCTGAGGTTGTTTTGTGACGTCTGATACGTCTGATTTCCTTGAGTCGATCTAGATCGCGGTGGAGTCGTCAAGTCGTGGATCTCTACTATCTTATCTTGTTCGTTAAGGGGTGATGCACCCGTCAGGTCGTATATTTCTATCGCAACACCCTGCCCATTAGGGGTTTCCCGTATTTCGCAAGGGATGGTTACTTTCGGAATCTGGACGTCTGACTCTAGTCGTTGTTTCTTTAGCAGGGTTCTGTCGAAGACCGCCTTTGCGTTTTCAAACAGTGATAGTCTAGCCTTACGGTCTTTCTCGGGGTCCAGTAGGCTCAAGCACAATTCTTTATCCCACTCTAGAGCCCCCTTAATATAATCTAACCGCTGTTTGAAAGTTAGATGATCACCGGTCCTCTGTTCGAGGGGAAGTTTATAGAACATGAATAGTTGATTACCAACTCGTCCTGCCAGGTCCTTTCCAAATTCTTTGTTCTGCAAACCCCTCTTCAGTCGTTGATACGAAAGCGACCCGGGTTGATCTATGATACTAGTCATGTTCCGAATGGCGTGATAGAGATATCTTGCAAGCCATGTGATGTTTGTCGCTCTCTCCGTGATTGCGTCTTCATTTGAGAAAGTTGAATCGTACCAGCGTTGTAACCATTTGGACTCCTTCTGAGCGTCTTTGAAAGAGAAGTTTGGCACTTGAACATGCTTAGAGTGGGATAATGGCGCAGTCTTGCTTGACTCCGAAAGGGGTGCTTCGGCATCAGGATTCTCAGAATTCAATCGAGTTCTTTTGACATCTGACTCCTGAACGTGCAATGCGGACCTTGAAATGGCGCGCTTTTTGAGATTGACTGAGGGACCTGGAGCATTGGATTCCTCATACGTCATAGAAATCTTTAGGCCACCTGGAGCGTTAGACTCCTCATAGGTAGATGAAGTTACTAGCTCTGGAGGATCCTCATGGTTTGATGAGGTTACCAGAGTATGAGACTCCTTAGTCCTTGATGGGCCTTCTGGAGCTCCACACTCATTCGAGTTCCTGAGGGCATTTTGATATATATGAGCGAGTCCCTGTACGTCTTCATCGCTCATCGGCTCACCATTCTCTACAGCGGATGTTATTACGTGATTATACGTGACTGCAGGAGCAACGCCGCTCCTTCGCTTAAGTTGCCTGTTCAAATCTGCAATGGATGGGGAACGGACATAACCCTGATCCCCTGCTGGTTGATATGATGCAAGTTTCGCTGCTGATACTGCATCGCCTCGGATCTCCTTTTCTTCAAGATAGTTATCGTATTCCTTCCGGGAGGAAAATAGGTGGGTTGGGTAATTATCACCCTCGTAGAACTTCTGAACATAGTGAGGAATCAAGTAAGCAAGTCGCTCCTGATTCGAGTACTGCTTGTCGATATTGACCTTTGCTAGTCGGGCCATGACGACGGACGCGAAGATAATTATATACTTAGTGATGGCGGTTGTTGACGGAGGTGATGATAGTTATGTACTTTAGATACAATGATTGTTCTGTTGTATGTCAACAAGCAGAAGTAGGCATGGACCATGAAAGTTTGTGCAAGCGGTTTGTAGGGAAATAATGAGACGTAGTGGATAAAATAGTAAGAAGTCCGTGGCTAAGCGTTTTGTGGGGTTTGGAAGGTAAGAGCAGAGCATGCAGGAGAGAGGAAAGTTAGAGGGAGATTACAACCGGCTACCTGGGGGTTGGACACGTCCAGAAGACCGCCAAGGTCTGTATCAAAAGGTCTGCAGAGTAGTCCAAACAAGTTTATGCATTCTTAAACAGTGTAGATAGAGATGAGAAACGAGAGCTTGCGTGAAGTGTCGATCCAAGAGCATGTGATTGCCATATCACGCTGCTACAAACGCCGGAAGTAGAACACCTCAACACTGTGGTCAAAATCCGAAGTCATAGTATATTAAAACCAAACATTTTCGATGACACATGGACCAAAGTCCAGTAAAGATACCTACTTAGGGCTGCGGTCGAATCTTCGATGATTAAACTGGATGGCTCACACAGTCAACATAAACAAAGCAATTCTGACGAAAATAAATAGCGCCGAAAATATCTTGTATAAGTTCAAAGGAATGTTATCTTCATTTCCCGTAAGTGAATGAGCTATAAAGAGCGTACCTGTTAAAACTGACTATATGCGCCATAATGAAGAGAAAATAACTCAAATGTCGCGGACAAGGCGAGCACCTGCCCAGACATAGGGGTAATTACGCTGATACCAGTTAACAAAGCTCTTCCGACCCGCAATTCGAGGGTGTGTTGCCCATGACCCTCCGAGAACGATGTTATGCTTTGTATCAAAGAAGTCAGCCGTATAGGCAGGGTAGAGCTTCATAGGTTGGAAGCCCTCGTATCTCTCCAACACAGAGCTGGTCCATTCCCACACTCCACCTAGTTCTCCTTGACCAGCGAGGTTATTCCCCTTTTGGACAATTGAAACTGGGTGCCAGTGCCGAAATCCAACATTAGCTCCCTCGAGGTTGACAAAGAGCTCGTGAGGATTGAGACCTGATACTGTGTTGGAGAACTTAGACAAAGGATCGGATGGTGGCGTTTCTTCCACACCATCATTGACCAGATGCCTATTCTCCGTTACTTTCATTGTCCGTCCTACCCGGTAAAAGAAAGATACTTACCCATTGACAGCTGGGATGGTCTGTGCACGAGTGTTTCCCAAGTTGGCCCTCTTGAGACGCTCAACATGCGCATATATGCTACGAGTCTCTTCCATAGTGGGTATACGACCTCCCATCCACTTAGCGCAACCGGAGATTTCATCGTAAGAAGCGGAGACCGGCCAATCCAAAGCAAATTCGAGCGGAACGAGGCCATATACGGTTCTAACAAATTTTCCGTCCGTTAATTCTTTGAGGCCGCCATTTTTGTACCTAGGGGAGCCATGTGCCGAGTGCGAGACACGCGACAGATGGGAGGAGTCGCGTTCGGAAACGGTTTTCCTCGAACCTACAACCCAGGAAGCGGGTAACTTTTCGATCCGATTACTTTGTAGATATTCGAGGAACTCAGCGTTAGTGATAGCTCGCGCTTTTGCCTCAAACTTGGAAACATGAACAGCTCTCTTAGGTTTCTCATTATCCCATCCGAAGTACCTTGGGGGACCTACATCGTCCTCGGCATCCTCAATACCAAGAACTATACCACTTTCTGGTATGGTAAACCACTCGTTTTCAACAGCTTCGGATCGAGCCCGGAACGCCATGGCTTCAAAATCTGGAGTGACTGTTCCAGGAGGTGGTAATGTTTTCTCACTCTGAACGAGCATGTAAAGAAGGGTCTCTAAATGCATGATTTCGTGCTCGAAACCAAGCCATAGCGCCCGTCGAATCTTAGGATTTTGCAATAATTCATCACCTTCATAAAGGCTCTTGACTCTCTCACGAACACGAGTTTGAAATCCTAAGATCTCAGCTACTGGTGGCCATGAATCCGGTATCTCACTATGAGCATGGCAAAGTTCAGGATTCTCTACGTCAGGATCGATACCACGTTCGAATATCTGGGCATAATAATTCGGCTCGCTTGGTTGTCCTTCGGTTGCGCGAGTGATATGAATGTCCATAAACGTCGGGATATGGCCAAGGTAGAAAATGCACGCGTTCCGCAGTTTTATTGGCTTGGATAGCAGTTCCTCGTTCGGAATCATGCCCTGGGTCACAACATCCCACGCAGCCCACAGACTTAACCATTCTGCTATACCGGGAAATGGCTTAGATGCGTATATCTGCGGGTTCAAGGAGTAAGACACTTTGGAACCGGACACCATATGTAGACCTTCATACATAACTTACGTTAGCCAAATCTGATAGCATCACAAATCAAAACAAATTTTGAAGAGCGAGAAGTACCGTAGTCACCAATCCGGTTATACCAAGAAGCTCCCTCTACCAGGCCGGCCGACCTCCATAGCTCTTCAATTTCATGAGGAGAATATTTGTAACTCTCCTCAATCCTGACTCTCTCCCCTTGCTTAATAAGGATGCCACAAACGGTGACATCCTTAATGGGAGATACGAATGCTTGATGACGACCAGCTTGGGAGTCGTATTCGCCGATAACGCTCCACTCTTTCAGTACAAATGCATCATCTCCTAGTAGACGATTTGCATGCCGAAGACCATTGAGAATAAACTCGTGCGTTAAGTTAATCTTATCGTTATACGCATGATAGACCTTCCATGAATCCTTACAAGAGTCTATTCCTACGAGAAGAGTATCACTTTCTTGCATCACCTCTACAAATTTGGATAGAAACTGAGCTGCACCGGGTCTGTTGAAATTACCAATACTCGATCCTAGTGTCAAGATGCTCTTTGGTTTAGACCTAATCCCCGGGCTCTTCAGCCACTCATACCCGTCATCATAAGTCCCGTGAAGACCAAAGCACTGGACATAGCGGAACGTGTGCCCTGATACTGGTTCAAGTGTTCGTTGGAGCTCATTTAGGTTCAAATCTAGGGCGTAATACTCGATAGGTTTCTTCGCATTCTCAAAAGCCTGGAGCAGGATGCTCACTTTACGAAGATTGCTACGAAATATGTCAGTTGCGATTGTGATTTACGCACATCTATAGGCGCGCTGGAAGCGAGATCATACCCGCTCCCCAGCTCAAGAACAATAGAGCCAGGCTTGATGCGCTGGGCAATGCGATCAGCATAGGTACTGAGGACCTCAGTTTCGGCATTGGTAAGGTAGTATTCGTCCAGATAAGTGATCTTCTCGAATAACCTAAGTCCCGTTTCATCATAAAGTAGCAATGTTGGAAGTGCTTTTTCACCCTCCTGCTTTAGACCCTGATGGACGTCATCCGTAATAGAATAGCTGACGTTGCTGCTACGAATGTCAACGATACGTACTCCAGCATTAGAATCCGGATCCGACGGTGAGCCGAAACGACCCTGATATTTCTTCGCATGGGACATCGCTCTATCGATATCACAGTCCACGGCCATAGTACAAAGTGAAATTCCCAATGAGAAGAGCTGCGTGCGTTTAGATGGAGCTTCGTGATGTAAGGGTAATTGATATTTATGGATTACAGTCTAGGTCTAAATTAGCGTTTGCACTTGACAGATTGAACGCCCTTTTTTAAAGTAATAGTGATATAATTACTGATCAGCGGCGTTGTAAACACACTTACATGAATCTTGACTGCTTGGCAAATCGGAAAGATTTCAGACGCTCATGTCCAGACGAGCTTGTTTTAACGACAGAAGAACCCACGAAGGAGGATCTTCTGTAGATATTACTTGCATGAGATGGTAAGCGACTTACTACACCTCTTTCTCCGAACCCGACGGATTATAAAGATTAGCCCATGACGGGCAATTTCAGACCGTAGGTCATAGATGACGTATACATGGTATTATGTTCTTGTCTATAAGAATACACACCAGGTACGAATATCACTTGGTTTGCTTGGAAAGCTGTACAACAATCTTTTCAACCTGTCAGCCACCATCAAACATGGGCCCAAAGAGACCGCGGCTATAGACGATGAGTCGCGCAACGGAGATGTCGAAAAGAGGGGGACACTATGGAGTCCCGGCAGTGCAGGCAAACCTATTCGGGTACTGCTATGCTAGCCGGTCATCCGCTTATGGTATCGGCATATTCATGATCGTTTGACCAAATGAACTGCTGTACATTTAAGTTGAGACTCTGAAAAACTCTGCGGTGTTTGCACAGTTGAGTGTGGGATGATGTGGGCTGCATTTGAAGTTGGACGGACGTTCATGGGGTCGGACCAGGCTCCGGTTAGTCTCCGACCACCTGATTTTGGTGAATACAAAGGTACTTGTACTGTACAGTACAAACAGAAGTCTAGCACTCTTATCTATGGAGAGGTAAGTATGTGGATTGGTTCATTCTTAATTATTCCTCCCGACATGTTTGTCCGAATGAAAACGGACGTTGACTGATAACAGTGAAATTTTCGATGTGAATTGGACAGAGAAATAGGAGGTAGCATCAAATATCACACTTTCTGCACCCCAGGCATACATAGCACATGTGCCTCTATTACTACTCATAATTCGTTTCTCCCGTGTCCCTCCTTCCAATTGGATTGTTACATTCGAAGACGCGCAAACATTCAGTCTGCGAGCGGGACCACCAGGACGCGGATTCAATAAGATATCACGTAATCGGTTGGTGGACCTACTTTGAAAATGCAGATGGAAACACTAAGAATCAATGTGGATCTATGAGTTGCCCATATGACTTTTTATTCTCGGTACGATCTTTCGAATTTTCCCATCGGAGTTGTCAATGGAATGGTACTGGTTGTTCAAGAAGGTCTAGAAAGACCGAAGAGGATCGAGACAGCTCGGACAGGAAGCTATCGAAGAGATTTACATGCAAAAACATGCATTTCACTGGAACGGATCAGTCTAGTGTATACCATTTATTTGTATTGCTTTTGTTTCCTTGAATTCTACGTTAGTGGCATCATTACAACGAATTATCACGCCATACTACCGAAAGAACCTTATCTTGCGGCGATCCCCTTCATCGAGACCTTTTCGATTGTTGGAGCGCTCGGATTGAGATCTAAGCTTTAGGCTTAGAGAAGTCCGTATAGCCCTGCCCTTTGACGTGTATTGCTGCCCAGGGAGCCTTCGATTTCCCTGTAGCTAGGTCCAGGTAAAAATCTGCCGCCGCATCACCACTAACAGCTTGTCCTACAGATTTTCCTTCGGCGGTCCTTTCATCTGTATAGTAAAAGCTAACGGAAACAATGTTAATCAAGTGGCCTACTTTAAGCTTTCGTGGTTGAAAACTTACCGGTATCCTTTTTCTGAGAAAGCAGCATCCGCAGCTCCAATCCAATGCGCACTTGCGGACTTTCCTATTCCCAAAGCCAGAAAATATCCTACAGGGATGATTGTGGTATTCAATATATTGCCCGTGTATATGAACACTTTTCTTCCCTCTTTAGGAAGCTCCTCGAACCCCTTAATGGTCTCTTGAGCAGCAACATAGGGGCTCCACGTATTAACCTCAATGCTCTTCTTCATCTCTTCGACAGGAAGCGATAAAATGTTATCAGCGTCTGGTATCTGGACAGCGCTAGCAGCATTATACACAACGACGCTAGGATTACCCAGCGCAGCTTTCACCTTCCTGAACACCTCAGGGATACTGGTGGAGTCGGAAAAGTCAGTCTTCACGCCGAAATAACCGTCTGGCGTAGGAGTGTCCGAATAACTTCGAGATGCAACCGCAACGCTATAGCCTTCACTATTGAAGCGACGAGCAACCGCGGTACCGATATTGGCGCCGGCACCGAGAATCAAAGCAATTGGTTTGGACATTCTTACGTCTCCCTATTAGAAGTAAAAGTTTTCTTGTTCGGAGTAAAAGCTCGTCGATGAAAAGATCATGAGCACATAGGGGAAAGGGTGAGACTTCAAAGTTGGTGATAGAGTACATCTCCATACTTCCCTTGGCCGTGCTTTATACTCCACCTCGCTCCTTCCATACTCTCTCAACATAGAGTCCCATTCATTCAATGTCATTACTCAATGCCGCCCTGATAATCACCCCCCCTGACATGGAAGCACCTAACGTCCCAGGATTGTACTGTACCATACGCCACGAACTTCAGTAGACAGGCATACTACTAACATAATTTAGGATAAGTGTACTGTACCGTCCACACAAATCACTTACTAATACATATATTCTGCGCATGTCGATGACAAACTGATCGCACTCTCAGTCGATTTTATGGCGGCACGCCCAAGATAGTGTCAGCATGCAGCAAGGACATAACTCATGCTGCGAATCGAACTACCTCAGTATTGCGTATTCTGCTTCCGTAATTCGTGGTTAGTTGACGGAATTACTGCGTTCTGTTGCGTATGGTCGTCGAGCCTGGAGGTGTACTCACCAACAGTAAGGTAGGTCTTGTCTTGGTAAGCAACCCCTTAGATACGCCTCTATGACCTAATAATTCAGATCCGAACATTTCCATGGCATCCCATACATCAGTGAAATTCAGGTATGAGACTCATATATCGCATGCATCTAAGCCTAGCACCCTTGTACCCTGGAACAAACGCCCTGTTATTTCGAAACGATAGCAAGATGGAGTTCCGATGAAGGTGGACCTGTTCGATCAGCAGGCTTCCTTAACCACCACTTTGACCCGGGATTCCTTTGCATATAACACGCCAGGTAGAGAACGTAGTAGATATGACCAGTTGTAGACATGTATTGATTGAAGAAGCTGAGGTGTGACGTTTGCCTGTTCCCTAGCCCGTCCACAACAGTGTGCGGCCCCACCGCGGGGTTCAAAACTCTCGCCAAGAACAAACATCTTGTCAGCGAAACAATCCGAGAGTGGAATACGCAGTGCAGATAAAGAAATGGTCTACTACTTCACAAGCAATGTGGTTACGCCGTCAGCCTTCATATATGTAGGCAAGGACAAAGTGGAAAGTACGCATCCTACATGATAATGAAGTAGTATTGTGGGCGAAACGAGAGCTGAAGCTGACTCCTACATCTCATAGATGAGGAACTGATCAAATATGGGTGGGACGAGGATATATGGTAAGGTGTCCTGCATAGTACGCATCTTGACCTTCTAGATACTCCTGCTGATCCCGGTCAGGGTGAGTTCATGTTTAAGTCTACCCGAAGCCTTGAATACCAATATGAGCCGGACTTAGTTCCACGTCGACAATCTCTCCAGCGCGCACATCTATGTTCGCCTACGAGAAGGAGAGAAATGGGATAAAATACCCACAGACTTGTTAACCGACTGTGCCCAGCTGACCAAAGCAAATTCAATTGAGGGTCTGATATTCAGTATCTCATGTCTTTGCGAGTGCTGATAGCCTCCTTATAGGGAATAAGAAGGACAACATTACAGTGATATACACGCCTTGGTCTAACCTCAAGAAGGATGGAGGTATGGCCGTAGGCCAGGTTGGATTTAAAGATCCTAAACTTGTAAGACTTATCAACTCTTTCTCCGCTCATTCCACCACGACGGTAGCGCTTTCGATGTTCAAGATTTTGTATCGAAATGTAATCCGGTCCCAATATTCTAATTTTTGGAATCTAGGTTAAGAAGATCCATGTCACTAAGCGTGAGAATCCAATCGTTAATCGTCTGAACAAGACGAAGGTTGAGAAGTTCCCCAATCTTATGCAGGAAAGGGATGATCGGCAAAAGGAACTGAGGATCAAGGATAGGGAAATCCAGAGGCTCAAGGTTCGTTTTGAACAATATTATCAGATCTCCACACCCTCCGCTAATATGCACTCCTTATGAAGCAAAAAGAAGATGCGAGGATTGCAAAGGAGAGAAAGGAGCTCGCATGGCAACGTGATCATGCATACGATGATATTTTCTCTGAGGATGCTCTCGCAGCTTCGAGTAACCAGGATCGAGATGCAAACTGGGAAGATGACTTCATGTGAACGAGAATACCCCTGGATATGGTTCTGGGGCTATATGGTCTCAACAGCACGGTTGTCGGAACATTCAGCTATTGCTTTCATAGGACTGTCTCAATATAAGCACATGCCCATGCTTTCATTGAGCATTCGTAAGGTGTGGTCGAAGTGGTCGTACGCAGTGCGGTCTATCTTGAACTGATGTTCTCTTGCACTAATATTCCTGGATTAGCTTTCTGTAACGTAACGAAACAGACAGGAAAAGACGTACGCGAGATCCGCTGGTTTTGAAGGGCGTCTGCGATGTCGATGCCATAGAACATTCATGAAGTTCTTGAGAATCTTGTGCTCTAGTCCCCTTTCTCTTGATGCATATTGGAGGAACTCGATAGTCCTATCGATCTTTCCCTGGTCGAATTGGGAAAGGTCACCATCGCGGAAGTGATGGCGAATTCTGTCGCGGATGATGTACCGCGCCGGTACCGCAAACCGAACGGCTCTGAGGGCGTGGCGATAAAGGTGCCTATACGCGTGAATAACTTCGGCCTGATGTAGCGACATCAGATGAAGTGAAAACTGATTAGCTTCCTTACGGGAGGCTTCAGTTGGGGTAAGAGCCGCAAGGTACCTTACTAAGTATCACATTACGTAAGCTCGCTAAAGTAAAGCTCGGTGGCTCTATCCGCGCAACTACCTCACCTCTCGCCCGACTTGTTTCCCCCCTTCGACTTCACATCGTCAACGTACTTTTCGACATCAACTCGTGTCTAGAAGTGATTTTGACGGATCTTGTAGCTTCGCGCGGATATCTGTCCCATATTTGTGGTCTGCTAAGCGCTCAAGCCGAAGGTCACGTCCACGCTGATATCAGGGAACTTTTGCTTCTGACCGTGACGGCATGGAAGCATGACAGCAACATCATGACCCGTGTACAGAATCGCGCAGCTAATGCGCACAGCAAGAAAACATCAACTGCACTAACTAACAGGAAAAAGAAGCCTTATAAGATTGTGTTCGAATCCGTAACCCAGGAAAAGAAGAAGTTGCGCTCTGCTGTTCGTACTACTAGCTGTTTGGAAGTAATTTTTACTAAGATCGCGTAATAGGTTTCTTACAATGCACAAGCTCCTCTTGGATATACTTTCGTTCCTGCTGGGACTCCGGATTTGACTGAATATTGCAAGGAGCTATGTAGAACTCGAGGAAAGGAAGTGCATATTGTTTCGGTATGTCGATTTATTTCATGTTTCCCTATAAACTTACATTTTCGTAGGCAGCACCCAAAAATCGAGCACACAACAATCCAGGGAGGATATCGCATCATATTCATCGTGTTGGGCACCATTTTCCTAGTGGCATCGTTGACAAAGCTTGTGACTGGTTAGGTTACACCAGGAAAAATGGGATATTTACTAAACACCTCGATGTTGGCATCAATTCACATTTTGCTCGATCACTTGCAAAGCACAAGAAACAATTAGGAAAAGATCCGTCGGAGACTACAGATGAGGAAATTCGAGCTGCCATCAAGGATTTATTTCCAAAAATCCCCGATAGAGATGTTACCTCTATTTTGAACCATGCGTTTCGACAGGTTCGTTTCCGTAACATTGATATTATTGTTGCATATCTAATTTGTTTGAGCACAGGGTACCAAACGCGTCGGAAACGCAAAGGAACTAACCCTACCCAGACGCATCCAGTTGGCCGTTCTCGCCCATATCCGCCATGTCTATACTGACTATGATAAAGTACTCAAGCAGTCAGAGTGGATGGATGCAAGGCGTCATGTCGAGCCAGCTTGTCTTAATCAATTGCTAAAATGGCGGGGTGAAGACGAATCAGGCCCTACTGAGCTCGAAGATATCTTTCGTGAAACTATTATCATTGATGATAGTGATGATGAAGATTCTGAAAACCCTATTGCTGATGCATCAGACAGTGGTATTGAACGAGCACCTAGCGTTGAAATAATCTCAGAGCGTGCAAACGCTCGCGATCTTCTTACAAACGATTTGAATAACGTCGACTGGATTGACGCAGACAGTACTCAGCATGTTCCAAATCGAGCATATTTCGTCCGGAGTAAACCAAAGGTTAAACTGGTCCCAATTAACCTTCAACCTAGGGATTTACCGCTACGCGAACGACAATACATCCCAGAGAGTCCATTACGCCGCACAACCTATGATGCTCATCTGGGCATTCGCACGGAAATGGTACCTTCAACAGCAGATTATGCCGCGGGGCGCAGTTTCCATTTTTCCAGTAACTCGGATAGCATGTACGAGTACCAAACTTTAGTCCTAAACACAACTGACAAGTCAACTTCTGATGAATATAGACGCCCATATTCGACCTCAAGTGGAACTGTGATTAATAATCAGCCACCGAACTCACACTTCGTTGAATGGAACGGAAAGCTTTATGAATCTGTGAGTAGCTGGATTCCTACCGAGGTCAGATGGGCTTAAAATCTCAAACCGAGCTAAAATTTTGGATACACTGACTAACCTTTTGTAGGAGAAATACGTACACCGAGATCCATCACGAGTCTTGGAACGCAGGGAGACCAGACTCGAGAATCCATATCTGTTCCAAAGTCATGTACTAACCAACCAGGGATCACAAAATACCTCCTCAAGATATATCGAATCTGAAAGGCGTCCAGTTGCTTTCCAGGAAAGTTATCCCTCAGCTCTTCGGGTATTCCAACACGCTGACGAGCGCGATATTGCTATGCCTTCTATTGAACATGATCATGATCGATTATCATTTCCAAGCAATTCGGATAAGACACTAACTCCACGTCAACATTATGGTAGGCCAGGTTTCGAACACTGCACAGGCACGTCTAAAGTGCACTTCCCGGAAAAACGCAAATCATTACCACTACCGCCAGTCTCTAATTTCAGTAACGACTTGACCGATAAACGAGCGAAGCAAGACTCGCAAATCGTAGGCGAAGACAGATTCATCCAACAATATTCGGGACAGGCCTTTGGGTTTCGGCGGACATTTCAACCTGGTAGGAGAATTACTCCACCTAACACAAGGCCTTTGGAGATCGTGGATCTCACCCATAGTGCCGAGAAGCCAAAATCTACTGGGATTTGGCCTTATGACTGCTCTTTATCTTCACTTTCTTCGCCACAAGACCGATATAATGTGAGTGAATTTCAACAAGCAAGCATGAATGCAAATATGCCACGTCAAGGCGCCTGTGGTTCTACTTCTTCTCGAACTCATTTCGATCGATCTGATCAGGGGAGTCAGCGTACCGAAACGGTAAGAATTGATGGGCAGCGTGAGTATAAGTCTCAAGTACCACCGCGAGTGCTCGATAATTCTTTCTCTACGCTTTCAGAAAAAGGTCATACAAGCGCTCAAGGGTATGCGCCACAACACTTTCCTGCAACACATCAAGTCCAGGGTGAGCTACTTCGTGCTCCCGATATTCAAACTCAGCATTCCTACTTTCTTCCTTCTAATTCACAATTCTTTTCCTTAATTAAACCTTCCAATACGTCATCTTATTCATCTCCTCATCGTCCTCTACCCGTCAAGCGTAGTTCGGACCAAGAGTACGGAGACGTGGGACGTCGTTTTGTGGAGAATGATCTGCATCAACAGTCTGCTTTTCAGTTCAATCGAGGTGTGAGTTCGCATGCTTCTTTGAATGGATACTCAATGGAGGAAAGAGGTGGTCATAGGGACCTATCTGGTTCTATGGTTATGCCTTCTACTGTCGAAGGTGATCGGCATGGTCATCATACGCTTGAGGTTGTGCGGGATGTCCATAACCGGTCTCTACCGCCGGCTTCTGGAAATTATCATGATGCGATGGATATTGACGGTTATGGCCGTCGCTTGTACAAAGCAGCATAGGATTCCGAATTTATTCCACCGTACTCGTAAGAAACCGATTCAGGTATCCGCTTTAATTTACCCATCAACTTGGACATGCCAAACCGTCTGTTAGGTTAGGACCAAAAACACACACTTATCAAAGATAAACGATGGGATGTATGCATATGCCAAACGAAAAAAAAAGAGAAAAACAGCGAAATGCAAGCTTGAGCAAGAATCACAGTCATCTTGCTTCGGACCCTAATAGAAGGATTTGTGTGTGGCTTGTTATCTCACTATTGAGTCACAACACTAGAGCTGTACTTGTAAATGTATGGATGATGAATTGCAGTATCTTCCAAACGGTTTAAAAGCTGATCGACTTACAGAACATCACACATGGGCGATAAACTCTGCACTCTACACACATATTGAGCGCCTCACAAGCGCAATTTTCCTTTAGTTGCGTGCAAGGATATCTGGTACCTGCAGCGTTTGCACTGTTTAAGCGGAGTGTACCTGATTTTGGCGGATGCAGTCGAGACTTATTGCATTCTATTGCATTCTGCAGCATTTCGGCGGGATTTTATAGCATTTGACGTTTTATTCTCGTCTTGCAAATCTTGTATATGTCTTTCTATACTTATATACTATTAAGTAACAGAAGGCAAAATAAAGAAGAGAGAGTCAATGTGTTCTATCTACTACCAGCAATCATTTTGAGTTCCAAGTTCAATTAACACGTTACGAAGAGGAAACTTTGATTGAAAAAAGGTTCCCTTGCACGTTCCTGCATGATCATCGCTAGGAGTAGCCCTGCGAACGGACCGATTGACTTCAGGCTAAAGGAGGTCGGCATGGTCTTCAAATTCTCGGGAAACGGGATATCACAGTGTTGAAGGAGCCCGAAGAAGGATTCATGTTCATTGGCGCACAGATTCGATCCTTCTGTAACGCTTCGAGGCGACGAGGAGTTGAGGAACCCCCTCGGACCTTGGGGACGGCAACATCCAGTTCGTCTAGCGTCCACGAACACCTTTCGGTCGCAAGGGAGGACCATGGGAGACCTTAAAGCATAGGATCCGCAAGTGGTTCGACTGGTGTAGATTTGAAGAGAGAATTCGAAATTTCGAAATTGTGGAGGGCACATGCATGATGCCGTTGAGACGGTGAAGGGAACAAACAAGCTTGCTGCAGAATCAATTTTTTTTTTTTCTTCTATTCTGTTCGTGAGGAAGCGAGCGGCATGGCTGAGGGGTACTGCCGCAACTGTTTCAATTCGGGGAAGTGGCGTTTTGGAAGTTGTTAGAGGGTAAGAAGAGGTTAGGATAACGGGATGCACGGGGAGGATGAGAGGGGGGTGGGGGGATTGGTTAGTGGTATGGGCGCGGGATGGTATCAGGGAGCAGAGATCGAGTCTCCAGGTCTCAAGGAACGAAAGGATTCGTTTTATCGTATCCACATGTTCATCGCCTTTGAGCACGAAATCGCAAGAGATCTTTATGGGCGCAGAAAGGGGCAAGAATTGGTGCTGATCTCTAGAGAGAGGACCAAGGGCCCCGAACTTCGAAAGTCGAAGGGGAAGTGATGAGCGGGCGTGCGTGCTCTGGCGGCCCGAGAATCACGATTCAAGCTGATCACTGCCCACACCTGACCATATCGCTGGAAATCCAGCACGGCGAACAGAAAAAAGAAATCACGAAGAAGAAGAGAAGAATTGTGATTTTGATACTACTTGGTAAGCAGCTTTCCATCATCCATCATCCATCATTCCATCACTTATCTTTATTCAAATTAGGCACGGTACGTCCCGGACGGACGATAAAACTAAACACCGTTTTCCCTCTTCCTCTTCCTTTTGGGCGTTCGCGCTTGATCAGTTCCGCTCGAGATGCTTGCTTCCCCGAACGCGAGCTTCAAGCCTAGCGACAAGCCGGCAGTCGTTCCTATGGGCGTTAAACAACTGTGGCAACACTGCCAAAAGGGGAGCTAAGGTAGGCGTCGGCCCTTTCCCGTAGAGGCTAACTAAAGATAAATCGTCGTAACTCTTAAAAAGCGCAACACGGAGGGGTCATTGACGCTTGACGCTTGACTCTTGACTCTTGACTCTTCCAGGTTGAGCATTATTGGAGAGCCCGTGTGTACGGAGCGTACGATAAAACTGTTAAGCGATATATCTTCAACGAGATAATCATCCTCGCCGAAAAAGATGGGGAAGAAGAAGAAGGAATAGATTCAATTGAAACATGGACAGGGACAACCACTCCTGCCATCCTGCAAGAACGTTGCTGCAGTTGGTGAACTTGCTGCAGCTTCATGCCAGGTGTGGAAGAGGATCGTGATTCGTGAACGCCGACAATAGAAGTGGCTTCCATGTGGCTGGTTGTAGTGAGTAGTGAGGCATCCCAAGTTGCCTCTTTACAGATGTTCTCTATTTCCTCTAAGGTATGTTCCGCGATCCCCGTGCGCCTCTGCAAGTATAGTACTGTACCAGCAGCTTTACTGTTATTATACGAAAGTGAATACTGTAGTACCTTGGGCTTTTGAAGGTTCTACTTTCTTGCCGCAGTATCGTACTGTACTGTGATGCACAGTACAGTACAAAGCGCTCCTGCGGTCCTGCCAGGTTTTGGTCGTCATATTGGTAACTTCCGTCTATAACAAACATCTTTTCTTCCGTAGCGTAACGGTCGATGGTGAGACGAAATAGGTCGTAGGTATAAAGGATCCATCCCCTCAACAATGTTTACCAAGGTCCCTCCATGCCGGCATCGAACCGAGGATTGGACTGGGTGCAAATCGGATGATGTTCAGTACAAAATCAAAGCTGCGGTGCCCAGGGGTTAAGTAGCCAGACTGTTCTGATCTACGACTCAGGAGGACGAAGAAGTCCAGAGGATCGGGTGGGAGGTGATAGCGGCTTTCTCTTTTTGTCTCAGAGGCCAGTATCAGCCTCGTCGAGATGACCTCTCATCACATTATTTCACCACTTTCTCGCCCATGCCTATATTTTCTTCTTTTGAGGTTCTTGTCCTGCTTTGTGCCCACTGCCCAGTATCACGGTACCGACTGGTTGGGTCTCTTAAAGTGTCTAATCCTGTAAGCCACAAGCATACTCCTAGCATACGCCAATCATCTCTTCCATCTCTCATACCTGCTCCTCCTAAATAACTGCGCTTAACCTATCCTTGTTCTCCTTCATACACACACCAATTCTGCCCCATAACTATCCCCCGATACCCGACCCTCCTGTCATTTTGAGCATTCATTCTCTTGGACCTTTTCATCTTTGATTTCGTATCTTTTTTGTGCAATCCTACCCACTCTACCGCACGCTCCACTGTCCATCTATACTCCAATTGTTTCGTGCCAGTATAAGCAAAAAAGCTCGACAATTTAAAGATCGAGGGTATCCCACGACGATCTCTATCTTCCCCGGTTCGTCTTACTACCTTCCGCTCACGTGCGAGTCATTGAGAGCTTGTCGATCGACAAGCACCCCTCAGGATGTCTGCTGAAGGACCACCCGTTTATGAGAGTGTCTACGACATTCCAGGAGACCGGTTCGCAACTATCACGTCGGATGATCATGGAGGCATCGTTTGGATTACGAGTTTGCTTTTCATGACCTATACACTCCTCACATTTGCTACAAGATGCTTTATAAAATGGCACATGTTTGGTGTAGACGATTGGGCGATGGTGGCAGCGCAGGTAATAGCTTCCCATTGACAATGTTGAACCATATTCTAACATCTAAATCAGGTAGCTGCAATGGGACAGTATGGCGCAATGTTCGTCGCGATATCAAATGGTCTAGGAAAATCAACTGCGATCGTTGACGAAATCCATGCAACCCAGATAGGACAGGTAAACATTCTTAACTTGAAAAGTACAACAACACCTAACACAATAGTATAGGCAGTATTTGCAAGTCAAATTCTATTGATTCTTTCACTGGGGTTGGCAAAGTCCTCAGTCATCTTGTTGATTCGTCGCGTCTTCACCCGTGATATGAAGACGTTCTGGTTCATTTGCAACATCATAGTTGGTGTCAGCATGGCATGGGCCGTAGGATCGATAATCGCTGTTTCGGTTGGCTGCACAAATGAAACCATTGTTCCCACCGCCGATCATGGGATATGTGGTGCCCTCGTCACACGCTGGAGAGTGGTTGCGATCCTCGATGTTCTCTTGGAAGCCATATTCGTCCTGCTTCCCATCTACCTTACATGGAACATTCAAATGAACGCTCAACTCAAAGCTCGTGTCGTTGGAGCTTTTGCTTTCAGAATTCCGTACGTATCCCTAGTCTGACGTGCAAAAGAACCGACTTCTAACCCCAATCTTAGAGTTGCCATTTTCGCTATCATTTATGTCGTCTCCCTTGAGAGAGCTCTAAGACGACCTAACACTGGTGTTGCGTATGCAAATCCGATGGTCTATCTTCAAGTCGAATTAGGCTACTCACTTATCGCTGCTACCATCCCCTGTCTGAAATCCTTCATCAAATCCTTCGATACCGGCATGGGCCTCGAGATCGGCTACAGCTCCCGCGCTTACGGATCCGGTGCAAACAGCAACAATTCACAGACATATGGTACTTCAGGTTTTCACAGCAGCCGCTCTGCAAAGTCACCTGGAACCTACCAACTCAACAGCCTCAATGGGGATACCGTCTCGAAAGTTACCACCAAGAATGACGCTACTCCACGAAGAGCCCCGAGCCACGGACCCGGGGACTCGACCTTGAGGCCGGAGGACTTCAAAAATCACGCTGTCATCTATCATAGCAACGACAAGGGAGATACGACGAGCAGTCGCAGCGGGAGCCAAGAGATGATCATCCGACGCGATGTGCAATGGGATGTGAGGCACGACTATGCGCCACGAGCACGATGAAACTCCTTCCTTACAAAAACAAATTTCTTAGCGACTTATTTGAACAAGAAAAAATAGAGAAAGTGTTCTTTTTTCTTTTTTTTTGGTTATTCTTGATCGGAGTCATCTTAGGGTTTTCGGGAATTCTGAAAAAAACAGTACGGTATCGTCATTTGAATACCCCCTACAAACTTTTGTACGTGTCATGTACGTTTTTGAGCTCGGCGCGTGGAGCACCCTTTCATCGAACCTGTTTCTACTCTTTTACGGGCTTAGATTTCTTTAGAAACCTCGTTTTTTTTTTCGTTTTTTCTTCATGACCGGAATGCTCGTGTAGATACCAAATCCAGTAAATACAAACCCTTTCAACTATATATGCTTGAATAAGCGCTAGGGCAGATCACCTACCATCTAAAACTTGCATTGCCACTATTAAAATTTTTATACAATACAATGATACATAGAAGACAACAACACTCTCCTTACCTATCCCATCACTTCGAGTCCCTCAGACAGTCTCCCCATCACTCGAGTCATATCCACAAACCCCAGAATCCAGACCGACCTGTCTCACTCCTCACACGGCGAAGGCTCGGTTCCCTATCTCTTGCGCAATCGCAGAACCTCAGAGGATTGATCACGGCAGGGAACGCGACCTGGCCTTGTCTTCTCGGCCCGTGTCCTTGTTGCGATTCGCTGCCCATCGCAATTTCGGTCGTTCCCGTTTACTTGCAACGACCTGGAGAAGCTGTGAGGATGAAAGACGCGTTTGGAGACCCGAGGTTATGGTCTAGAAGGACAGGGAGTTCCGTACTGTATGGAGTACTTTTTTTT